>VZTO01009900.1:104325-126678 GCA_013400615.1 Syrrhaptes paradoxus
AGATGTAGTTCTTTTAGATGATGATGGTGCGCAATTATCTGTGAGGAGGAGTGACCTGACATCTGGGGAAAACCCAGGGGTCCAGGAGCTGGGACATCCTCTGTGTCACCTCTCAACCCAGCAGCATTAGTCAATGTAGAAACAGCCCTGTGTTTCTGGGAAGGAGACAACCTGAAGCTGCTTACATCTCTCACACAGACACAGGTGAAGATGCATGTGAACCGCAAGACTCAGATCCAGGAGCTTACTGTGCTGAATTTCAGGGTGTTTAGACCATGGTGTTGGTTCTCTCTGTTGTAGCTAATCAGCTTCACATTCAAATAAGTTCAAAGGTCATCAGAGCTTGGGTCTGTTCTCCCTTTATTTGTTCCTCTGACTTCAGAATCAAGCTAAGCAAAACAACTGGTCATAAAGATGTGGAACACACCGATTATAAACAGATCTTCACAGCTCTTAATAAGGACGCTTCCCCAAACAATGCCTCTGACCCTCTGTTTGAGCTGGAAGAGGTCAGGAAAATCCAGGATATTTACAGGAAGAGACACAGGTGCCAGGCACATTTCTGGGCTCTGAGGATATCAGAAAATCCTATTCTCCGCTTGATACTGGGGAAACACTATTTATCTACAGCTGACCAGGCTGCCTTTTGGGAGCAAAAAGTTACCCTGAAGTTACACTGAGCAGAACAAGCAGTATGGAACATAGAAGGCACAGCCAGTACAGCTGATCTTGCAGCGGTTATCTCCTCAGGAGATGAAATTGAGGTCTGGAGGTCTGGCGCTCTGTCCACTGGCAATGAATTTTTCCTAGGTAAACTACCCTTTGGTATTGGTGGCTAATAGAAAGCACTTAAGTCTAAGAAGCTATAATAAAGTGTGATTACTCACAAGAATAGAATAAAAATCTCCCTATTGCTTGAGCAGTTTGAGCACCTATATTCTTATAAAACAGTTCTGTCCTCTGATAGTTTAGGCATCTCTCCCAAAACACATTCTTCAGTTTGTCCTACAGGACTGTGAAATCTTAGCTTTAAATCCAACAGAGAAAAAATTAACCCTGGAAGCTGCTGAGCATCCAAAATTCCCATTAGCTGCAACCTTCTCTGCTGTGTATTTCAGAGGAAAATAAAAGACTTATTTACTAACCTTAATTATCAGGAAACAGTTTGCCTAAGATAGGCCGTAGATGGCACTTCTTTACAAAGACTGACATAGATTCCTGTGGGTCCTTGCAACTAACAAAAAGGTTGGTTTTCCTGGATTACATTTCTGCATCAGTCTACAGAGGAAAAGCAGAAAAAAAACCAAAAACATTAGACAGGAACTTATCTACCATAATATATCTTCTGTTCTCGTCCAGACCTCGAAAAAAATTGCTCAGAGGCTAAGAAACAGTACAGCCTCCTGTCCACAGCTGCTAGTGTGGCCACATCAACAAGACCCCAAGGTTGAAACAGCAATGGAGAAAGTGTCTAGAAAATAATCATCATGCAATTTCTATCTTTATGTACAGTGGAAACAAACTTAATTCTGTTTTCTCTCTGAAGGCCACACACCCAAACCAAACATGCTCTACAAGACTTTCAAAAAGGGGAGGCAGCTTTGTCAAGGCTCTTAATATCTCATGTCTCCACATCCTCATATCTCCAGTCCAAAGAGAAACTTAGAAGCATTATACTCAGCAGCTTGTTGATATAGTAAATGAATCACTTCACTTGAAGTGAATCACAATCACTTGAATGCATATAAATGGCCTCTGAAAGGTCAGCCAAGTTACCAGATTTGAAAAAGGCTGAACCTATCTTTGTATTAAAGCTTTCAAAGATAAGCATGAGTAAACCTCCTGATGTGAAGTTCACCCTTCACGTCGGGAGACAATGATAATCTCTTTTTCTCACACTCAGCTAGCAAGGTGCTTCAGTGGGTGGTCTCACCATCCTGAAGTGTCTGGTTAAGCAAGTATAGGGCTCCAATACTAGAGAAAATAATTTTTTATATTGAGGAAATTTCTCTAGTCTTCCTGTGAGCCAGGCCAACTCACTGAAGTGAAAGAGATTTTAATGGGAGTGAGAAAAAGAATTAGTCTAAATAGTGTAACACAGTGGCTGTGATCACGTCCATAATGACTGTTCTCCTCTGGATCAAGTCTGATGACATTTAGCTTATCATGAATACCTCTGTTCATACCTGAACAGACAAAACAGACAATGGACAAGACCACAAACAGCTGGAGAATGGTGTAGTAACTTGCTCAAAATCACACCCCAGATTACTGATGGAGCCCAGAGAGAACTATGTCATGGATTTGCACATCCAACTATAAACCGCAGGAGCTGACACAGGCACCCCTGTCTTATGGGGCACAGGGCAGGGACACAAAACTGTGTAGAAGCTGCAATTGCTCTGTTGTGATTAGAAAATGGAGTTGTAGCATAGAAAAATTGAGAATTATAGCCCTTGCTGCCACTTACCCTAGTCTCTTAAAAACTTGTGTGTAAGTCTTCCTCCTGAAGATGGCAAATGGTTAAAAAAAAAAAAGTAAAACAAACCAACTACAAAGAGAAAGATGCATATAGTATGCAAACTACCTCCCACAAAGGAACTCCTCTAATCTTTTCTCTGACATTCCTCCAAATTTCTCTATAAAGCAAGCAGATTTCTTTCTGGAATGCTCTTCAGAAATGCTAATTTATACATAGGATCTTTTGTACAGTTAATAAAGGACAAAAACAGACAAAAATTTGCAGTTATTTTACTTGCAGAAGGCTATATACTACATTAGCAAAGTCTCTCCCCTCCTTTGCCAGTTTCATAGCCACATAGTATGAACTTAGCGGGAAAAGAAATCACATTTGCAAGTGGACAAAATATAAATTCAAAGGTCCTCAGCATAGTTTTCCTAAGATTGTCCTAAGAACAGAGGATAGCAGTTAGAGTAGGAGACAGAAGGACACCTGTCGCCTCCTTTGATGCCACGAGTTATTTTTTTCTTCGCACAATCTTGCTTAAGTGAGCAAAACTTGTGTCTGATCAGAAGACACAGAAGGATGACAAAAATTTTGGAAACTAAAAAGTGGAATCCTTAGAAGAGGAATTACTAAAAGGAAAAAAGACCCAAATTCCCGAAGGTATGATGTAGATAGAACAACCACCGTAGGAAAATGGGTGCCATCAGAAAGAAATCAACATCATTCTAGTCTTATTCAATTAGAGGATCAGATTAAGAAACATGAAAAAACTCCTCATATTTATCAACAGACAAAAAAAAACCCAAAATAAAATTAACACTAATTCAAGATTAATTTTCTAATTAGTATCTCTACAGAGGAGGAGTATCAGAGGACATAAAAATAGGTTTATATGCAGATAGACCAACAGAATTGACGCAAGGAAATACATTCAGTTCTTCAGTAACTGATAAAATATCTCTGTGTGATCACTAAGTGTGCCCAGCCCTGCAGTATCTAAGCATTGACAATGTTATAAAAACAACAGTCCAAAGACTGCACTCTTCCTACAAGATATGCTAAGACTGCAAATAAGGTTACTTCTTTTATTAATGTTTTATTAATTCTTATAACTCAGGAGATTAATAGGGGAGGATTAAATGGCAAGGCATGGTTTCGAAATTTCCAACGGGACTAATAAAGCTGAATAGCAGATTAAAAAATTACCCCCCAAAACCCAAGCAGACTGTCACCAGATTTAGCCACCTGACAGAGAGGCAGACTGTTCCCCACAAGCAATTTCTTGATTGAGTAACATTCTCATTAAAACAGAAGTACGATTATTAACTTATAAACTACGCAAAACACACAACATACTTCTTATCCTCATGATCTAATCCATTGTATTTTGTATATGTCAGAAGCTTGCTTCCTAACTTTGCCCTAAAATGATGTTTCCGGAAAATTATTTTTTAGAGATAAATATATGCTGATTTGCCACTTCTACTACAGCTAGAATTAAGAAATAGAAGGAATTATCCAGAGTGGCTGCATAATCATGGTCACAACTCTCACAAATATTTTTGCCACTCATGTTTCAGAAATGCTTAAGGAAAATATATCTCCACTGCCTAAAATACAGGAGACAAATGAACCAGAGATGAGCTGCTGATGCCCCTTCCACTGAAATAATTCTCCGACTTTTCAGGTGACCTAAAGAAAACCCCAGTTGCTCATACTCTATTTTGCTCGAAATAAATGTGATCACTCTTGAATAAAGGATAGCCGCTGATGCTTTCAAAAAGATGAAGCCCACCAAAGATCAGGTAGGTGGCAAGTATTTCTGCTGGTTGTTTGCTTTGAGTTTATGGAATGTTAATAAGAAAACATAACTACAGTTGATAACTGCATTNTCAGCCCTTGTGAATATGTTTTGATTACCCTACAGCAATAAGCAGCAACAAATATTATATCAATAACACTAATAGTATTTTGACAGGTTAATTTGATTAAAGAAATCTAAGTGGAGAGGGAACAGACCATAATCCACTAACGTAATAGCCTAATATATACATCCAATTTGCTCTACAGGGTCCCAGGGGCTCTTCAGTTAAGCCTTGTGCTTGCACAGTGTTTGGTTGGAAAATTAAATGTAGGAAAAATCTGAATAATACTGCACAAAATACAACATGAAGCTTCTGAAAAACCAGTAAGAACAGAAAACATTGTTGGACAGAACCCAGGGGAAATATTCTTTAAGGAAACTGGACTGAAAGAGACAGTATTTGCATTTGGCACAAACATTTTCTTGCTATTGGAGCAATAAATCAGTTAGAAATATGGAACATGGGAATCCCCGGTAAGGATAAAAGTAAAAAGAATTGCCTGGAAAACACTTCCCTATTAGGGGGAAGAAAAAACTAACAAACACAAACAAAAATCCCCAACCAAAAACAACAAATATCATACACAGATCACCGTTGGAAAAAAAGAGAGAAATTGAAATAATGAAGAGTGTAAAAAATATACTAATATTATCTGAAAACTAAAAATATTGATAAATTACCAGATACCTTTGTGCAGAGGTATCTTTTGGACAGACTGAGTTCTGACAGAATCCAGAACAGAAGGAAGGACACAAGTGGATTTTTGGCATGAAATGGAGATGCCTCCTAAAGTGAGATCTTATTGATCTGCCAACTTATAAAATCTCAAAACCAAAAAATACTTGTTCTGTATAGTTTCAATCTTTTAAATCTACTTAACACTGATTATTGAAGTTAATACAAAACTATTACTTTTGACATTAAGGCAGTAGCCTGCATCTGTTTCCAGGAGACATCTAAAAAATTCTGTTAACTTTCTTAGCGGATGGGAAAAGTCATCTAGTCACAAGCTATGTAACCTGAACTAAAAGTATACATGATATAAGCTAATGACGTATTTTCTTACTTTAGCAGTCACTAGGAGCAAGACATGGGCAGAAACTGAAACCTTCATATAACTCTAAGACCACAGGAATTATCATAACTGCATATCTGATCTCCAGATTCTTGTACTTCTGATTGAACTCCTAGGTCAACGTGAGTGGAAGGAACATTGCACTGACTGCAAGAGTGAAGCAATAAAACAATTCCAAGGCAACTACGCCCTTCCTTCTCAAAGACGCATCCCTCAAGTCTAAATTCTGTGGAAATCAGAATTTAAAACGTTATTTTAACTCTAATCCAGAATGGCACGAGCAGGCTGGAGCTGAGCACAGCAAAAGTTAAACAGTGCAGTAGCTGTAACACAATGATCACTTATTCATAGTCAAAGCTTTTATTTAGATTATTGCTTCACAATACATGTTTTTGTTAGCATATTTGTTTTGTTCCAATCATCATTTTAATGACTGCACATATCTGATTAAAGCTACATCTGGTCATAAGTTTCATAGCTAGTCTGGTGAACAGCCCCATTCAAGTAGCTACATACGTTCCGTTTAAAATACTTCACAAAGCCTTCCGATATTGTGCTGTCAGCCAGAGCTAAACTTTGTGACTACTAAAATGGAAACCTCAATATACATTCATTTTATAATTTCATTTGCACTGCCAAAATAGATGTGAAGATTTAGAGAATTAATTTAACAATATTAATAATTAAAATCTCCCCCATAATCAGTGTGATGCAGTCTTTGGATAAAATGTAAATGTTATTTTGTAGAAAGATGAACAATTCTAGAAGGAATTTTAGTTTGTGGTCCTCACAGATCAATAGTTTTATGCATTAGATCTATGTTATTTCAGTCTGTGGCATACATGTTTACCGGTACACGTAATGTGCGTGTTTACGTGAGGATTTTCCCGTCTATATTAAAACGTCACTGCATGATGAAAGGATGACATATTGATGGGTGTGGTTATTTCTGGGATTTTGACTGAGGCATAAACTTGTTGCTTACATTTTTATATGAGTGTTTGATGACACCAGCACATTAAAAAAAAACAACGCTTGATCTTTACAGGTGCTGTGAAATGTTTCCTCATGTTGTGATGCAAGTAGCTAAACTAGGGAGACGGACAAACTGATAATTAAATGTAATAGTCTCTTTACAGTAAGGAAACTCTTAAAAATGTCTATAGCTCTTGCTAAAACAAAACAGCTCTCCCAATTCTGACACTGCTAAATCCCTCAGGTAGACAGGTTGCTGATGTTTTAGGCATCACGTTTAAAACTGTGCCTAGAGTGCTTTTAATTTGAAACTGTGCTTAAAGCAAGGGCAACAGTCAAGGAGACATTAGCATTCTCAATGTTATCGATGCTAAAGGGAACACAGAGGCCAATTACCACCTAAGAATGCACCGCTCAAGACTCAAGACGCAAGAAGGAAAATATTTAGGAACCCACTGGCTTCAAAAGCCATATCTTTTCTGTTATCTGACAACTCAAAACACCAGAAAGCCTGACTAACTGGATGAGCAGGTATTCCCCAAACCGCTACAGAATGTAGACTCCAGAGGATGAAAGTGGTATCAGTTATGGACGATCTCCATCAGAAGAATTGTTCTTCAGAGAGAAAAACTCCTGGAGCTGTTCTGTGAATTCCTGAAACAGCCACCCCAGGATTAGCATAACGTAACTAAGAAATCAGAGTTGTGTCCTTTCTCTTCAGTGGTGTCAGGCTCTTGCTCCAAGATTTGATTTAAAAATTAATGTTTCTACCAAAACAGCAATTAGAGTACTATTTTTCATTCACCCATACCACTGTACAATCTGTAGCTGAAATCTAGAATGTGTATTAATATCATATTCATATGTATTAATATCATATTCAGCTCAAGAGTGTTAAATGGAAACACTAACACATCCGCATGCAGGATAATTGTGCCAGCACTGAAAGGAGGGGAGAAAACCTCCTGGAATGCTTTTCCCTTCCTCCAGACCCCCTAAAAAAAAAAAAAAATCCAGTCTATTCAGCAGCTGTACCTATCCTATTACTTATACATGCAAGAATAATTTATATGCTTATTCCTCACAATCTTGCTACACTAATGCAGTATGTAAGATCCATATGTGATAATCTATTAGAAATAAGGACCAATGTATAAAGCTTTTGATAGCCTAGGACATACTAAAGAATGTTAATGTGAACTGGGTGATAACTGGGCAAGGAAGTTGAGCACTGATGACAAGTTCTCTATACCTGCCTACAGCAAGTGAAGGCGGTTAGCTTTAAATTATCCTTTACTTTCACAATACTTCAGGCATGGAACTTTCATGATTCAGGTGCAGTTGCAAAGTGTTTAAGAGGGGTGTGTAAAATTTGGAACATATTTTTCAGTGTCAGTTAAGAAGTTTCATATTATCAGGAAGTTGCTCACTGGAAAGTCTGTTGAGGACTGTAAGACTTACCTACCGAGATCAGGTTGGGTACTGAAGTCACCCCAGATAAGAATGTAGCTTCCATTGCCATCCAAACAGATCACATCCAGAGGGACATCACTCTGAAGTACAAGCTCACAATCGACTCAGAGATTAGTCTCAGAACAGCAAACATCTCTTCTAACGCCTCAACTGTGTCGGTGGTCCTCCTTTAAACTCACGCAAAAGAATTGTAAATGTTTTGGGAGCATCATGCAAAGATCACAGATAGATAGAATGAGACATTCACATTCCAGGATGCTCTGGGTGTAGCCCAGAGGGATGATCAGAGTTTGAGTTTACATCTGTGCTCACAGATAAAACTTGATCTGAATACTTTAGAGAATAAGCAAAGCACACATTTGTAAAAAAAAAAAGATTCTGAAGACTACACCAATTAGGCCCTTTGGTTGTTAGGAGAAATAGCATGTGTGTGACTAAACATCTACATTTGTTGGAAAAACTGTAGATTTCTAACTTGTTGGAATTCTTTCCACATGTAGAAACACTCATTTTTACACTATATTGCCACTTAGAAAAATTCTAAGAGATTTCCTGAATATCAGTAATAGGAGTTCCTATAAGAAAGGTGAGTCTCCACATAAAAAGCTATTTTTACATGTTCATTCATTAGAAATTACTTCATTTGACTGAAACAATACTTAAAAAATACCCTTCTTCTCAGAGATCACAAGGGGTAGAGAACACTAATTATTCCTGCACAATCACAGGACACCAAACAATATATTAATGACTGCTTAAGAGCCCAGAACAACTGACAGTGATAGAACGGCGACTCATTTTACCATATAAGACTCTTCATCATGATCAGATGCTTCAGTGAATCTGAACATAGGGTGCCTCAGGCCATGTCAGAACCTAAGTGACCCTTACGGGCAAATCACTGTTAAATAAGATCCATCAAGAGTTACTTGTTCAACATTCGGGGGAGAGAAGGGGACAATTTTCACCGTCAGAGGTGACAGCAGTGAAGCTAACTCCCTACCACTGCACAAAGGAGGCCTGCTGCTAATGCTTGAGAATCCATAACAACGGGCCAAGAAATTTCCACATGGCTGGTGTCACCTCCCAAATTGCAATGGCAGGTTTTAAGTCCCAAACTGCCTGAAAATAGAGCAATGGCGGTCCCAGGTTCCAAGGTGTCCCTTCTCACTGCTCGGTGCCTGCTCCATGCTGCTTTGCCAAATAAGCATTGGGCTCCCCACTCAACAACATACCTGTTGTCTCTCCCATTCCAAAACCCTGCTTCCCCGGGTAGTTTCTGTACACTTGCAGCACAATCCTCTACTCTGGATGCTCCTGTCAGAACAAGACACTGTTTAGATTAACAAACTGAAGCCCTTCAGGCTTGATTCACGTGTCTTGTGAGCCTCTGAAAAAAGTTGTAGCAGTGCTGCCTGTTCCATCTGTTGCACCTCCCTTTGTGCCTTTTTCTTTTCCATGGTGAGCAGGAACCTGCATTCTCAGCAGAGGGAGTCTACATCTCTGCTGCTAGCTTTCAAAGGAAAAGAGCAGCTCGTAGGACAGCTGCCAGGCAGTTTCAGGCCACTTTTTGCTACAGCCTGGCAAATTGTGTTTGAACGGTAGATCAAAAATGGCACAGTATCCAGGCACTCATGAAGCACAAGTGTCCTCATGGTAGCCCGGTGTTTTTCCTGACATGGAAGCTGGAAAAAAGCTAACCTCAATTAATAAACTTATTCACAAACTTCCACATTATATAATGCATCCTGATTTCTTCCTTTATAGAGGAAAACATATGGATATCAGGACATGGCACATTTGAGGACATCCTTTTGTATACTGTGCTAACAGCCAGCACAAATACTCCACCTGTGCTCTGTCAGATCTGCACATCTGTGAGATGGTGCCTAAGCCACATCAGACTTGAGCTGCTAGTGATCCAGCCTTATCTCAGATCGGAAGAGCAAGAGCGGTAATTCTTTCTTAGGACACCAAGGCAGAATTTTTAAAGTCTTTAACCAACTTGCAGCTGTAGCTTTGATTTCAGCTATTTAAACTGTCTAGGAGCACACTGTAAAACACAGGAATTTTCCTTATTTGAAGAGGAACAAGCCCTCCCAGAAGTCATTTCCAGGCACACATGGGACAAAAAAAGGAGGCTGGAAACAGCTGTTGCAGATAAACCAAGGGAAAATTTTGCCTGATAAACCTGACTGCCTTCTACAATAAAATATCTGGTTCTGTGGGCATGGAGCAGCAGGCTTTTGACGTGGTCTCCCACAGCATCACTGTGGCCAAACTGGTGAGGTATGGACTGGATGAGTGAGCTTAAAAGGTGGCTGCACCATGAGGCTCAAAGGCCAATGGTTCAAAGTCTAACTGAAAGTCTAACTGAAGTCTAACTGGTTACCAGTTATATCAGGTGCAATACTGTTTAATATCTCCATCAATGACTTGGTCCTTGACAACAGGACAGAATACACCTTCATCAAGTTCACAGATGGATCAAATCCAAGAGACCAATTCACGTGCTGGAGGCCAGGGCTGCCATCCAGACAGACCTCAACAGGCTACAGGAATGGGCCAACAAGAACTCAGTGAAATTCAGCACAGACAAATGCAAGTTCTGCACCTGGGACAGAATAAATCCATGAAACAGGTTAGAAGGTACTAGTGGAAAGCAAACCCAACATGATTTGGCAATGGCAACATTTCTTTGCGATGGTGAGGGCTAAGTGTGTATGGGGTTGCGTTGGCAAGAGCACAGCCAGCAGGCTGATGGAAGTGAACCCTGCTTTATACGTGTGAGGCAGCATCTCGAACCCTGCATCCAGTTCTGGGCCTTTCAGCACCGCAGTGATATGGATAAATCAGAGACAGTACAGTGAAGGGTCACTGGACCACAGGACAAGTGAGGGACCTGGGTTTGGTTAGCCTCAAGAAGAGGTTTGGGAGAAGAATCAATTGTTGTTGTCAAATACCTAAAGGGCAGTCAGAGGGAAGAGAGCCACTCTTCTCAGAGGTACACAGTGAAAGGACAAGAAGCAATGGTCACAGATTCCAGCAGGAGAAATTGTGACTGGATATAATGGGGGAAAAATCAATATAAGGGGTTAAGCCCTGAAACAGGTTGCCCAGGAAGACTGAGAAATGTCTTCTTGGAGGTTTTCAAAACCTGATTGGACAAGGCCCTGAGCAATGTGATCCACCTTTGAAGTTAGCCTTCCCCTCCATGGTCTCTGGAGGCCCATTTCAAACTAATTTATATCATCTGGAGATCTCCGACATGCTTCCTGTTCTCCAGAGGCCACCTGGCTACACAAGGTTGTTTGGCAAGCTCATCTCTGCAGTCAGGTCACTGTCACAGGCTCACAAACCAGAGTTTTGACGCACATTGTCTGAACTACACCACTAAAAAGGTCAGCACTGTCATATACTAGTTTCTTAGTACTCACTCGCTGCCAAATCCTTGAGGTTGCTATGAGGCAAAGTCCCGTCAAATCCTGGAGAAAGCAGAATATACTTCACTGCTACTACTTCATTGTGATTTATCTGAACAGAAACTGCACGGGAGCTAACTGAAACTACTCTGGGGCTGTGGGGGCAAAGTCTGGAAGCTCCTAATCATTATTTGTTCAATCCTTACATCGATCTCTCTTTGGAGTTGTAGGCATGGTGCCTGAATAAAGTCTGAGCAAAGCTGACAATGGACTTCAATTTAATTACAACTGATTCATTACACTAAACTGTTGGTGGATGACTTGGAGCCTGAGGCCACATATCCCAGTATTCATTAGCCTTACCTAAAAGTACAATTAGCACTTTTTTTTTCAGACAGCAACATTAATTCTCCTCTCAAATACAGAAAGAATAGTTCAAAATCAGTGGAACAGCTGAGAACAAAGGACCATAACGATTTTGACTTCCCTTTGACTTTGATCCCAAAGCTGAAGAAGAGTGACCACAAAATGTCAGCAATAACATAGACCAGCCTTAGGATCCTGACTGTCTGTGGTCCTGGGGAGCACTTAGAAGTTGCAACTGTACAGACCAGTCAAAAATGGAGCCAGATTCACTTCTCTCCTCATTTTTTTTGCTAGAAGTATTTCCTAGAATACGAGTACAGTGGAAGTTTGGCACAGAGTGCCTGTGTAGCTGCAGTAGATTCTTCACAAGAAGCTTCCAGGTGCTTTGCAGTATTAGTATGAAAAAAGTAAGAAAACCGATGTAATTATCAGAAAGAGAAGGACGAAGAGGAAGAAACAAGCTTCTAGATTTTAAGAGCAAATTGAGATTGACCAAAACACAAAAAATTTAAAAAAAATTGCTGTCTATAACCACATTTTGTGTTAACCTCATTATTAGTTAGCTAATTATAATGGAATACACATATTAAATCCAGAGAAGACAAATTTAAAATTACCAAGATATCAAAACCTAAACCAACAGAAAATAGTTCACCATTCCCTTTTCCCGCCATTTTTTTTTTCATATTCCAAATAGACCTCTTGGAAAATGTAGGCCTGATATTTCTTTGATTGGCAAAGGCTTGCCTTCATAATATACAATAGCACAAGTAGGATAAACAGCTACTCAGTTGATTACCAACACAAGAGAAGAAAACATACCCAGTCAGTCCTGCATTCTCATTACTGTGGCCATACTTAGCACCCAGTGAATTGTAATTCCTCCTTTCACCTTTTCATGACTGTAAGGCTATTTCATGTAGGTTTCATAGCACTAATGGAGAAAGCAGATGTTAATAGCTAATCTGTTTCTTATGAATTATGTTTCTAGGGCTTAATGGCTTGTGTTTCCCTGGCAACAAACACATCATGTGCTTTTTAATAAGGTTTGCATATGAGCTGTGTACAGGACCATGCCAGAGATCCCAGCTGACAAGGCTTCTAAAACATTATGAATTCAGAAGAGTGGATCTACCTTTGACGAAATGAGGCCCACACTAGTGATTTTTCAGAAGAGCAAGGGCCTTCCCCAACTGATCAAACTGCAGACTCCTGCTTTTAGTATCTGTAAGGTTCACACTGCACGTAAGTCAGAGAGCAGTCCTTACTCAAGCAATTACTATCCTCATTTTACATCAGTATAATTTCATTAACCTCCTGGTTACCCACTTAAATATTCTACAGTGGAAAAAGGCAGGATGATATTCCAGGACTTAAATTTGTCCAGTAAGACTGCACTTTGGCTTATCCTGAATAAATATTGGAGAAAAAACAAGCTGCTTATTTTGTTCCACATTTTCCTACAGAACAACTTGTTAAAGGAAATAGTCTTTTTCAGAATTTCAAAATGCTTTGTGACATCTTCTGATGATCAGAAAAGATCCACAGAAAACAAGTCTTAAACTACATAAACCATACTGATGAAAAAGTAGACTTCTGCTGAAGATGCCCAGGCACAACTAACTCTTATGACTGAAGTCAGCAGAGAGCATTAAAGTGCCACTCTTAGGAGCCTCTAGCGTTCTGTTTCACAACAAACATGAAAGCTCTACGTAGAATCTGAAAAGAAAAAACTTGTCAGAAAATTACAGTTATTTTGTACAATTTTGAATTATCCCGTGTTATTTTGAGGCTATAATTGTACATACTTTGAGGTTTCCCCTTCATAAAAAGAAAAAATCATATGTTATGGATTTCCTACTAAAATTTTCCATATCCTTCTTGTGTATTAAATACTGAGAAAGGTAGTTGCTTCTTAGTTTTAAAAAACTTGCATACTGGAGTTCTGTACTCCAATACATAAGCAACTACTGCTTTCTCCCTCCACTCCTTTAACACTTGCAAACCTACTTTGCAGGGTGCCAATGCTGGCAGAGAGAAGAAAACTCAGGCTGCAGGACTTTCCAACCCCTGTGAGACTTGAACCAGGATAGTTTTACCAATGGGAGATGGAGGCTTTTGGTCACAAAACGATGTGGATGCCTACCTTTAACAGGCACTGACCAGAAACACTCATTGCATGTATTGCTTACAAAATACTAATAAACCAATCACTTCACTGATTGACTTTCTCTCTTTCTAGTACTTTCACCTTAAATCCAATGAAAGCGAAAGGCAGAGAATTCAACTTTATTATCATACATAATCCAGTGCCTTCTGATTTTGTTATGCATTCCAGAAAAGTCTAATTCTACAAACAGTTCACCTCACTTGCAGATGTTCACACCAACCCTTGGTTTTCACATAATCATTGTTTGTTCACCACACAAAATTAAGTTTTTTTAATCAAGAACTTACGTGAATCTCTCTCTGTGGAACAAGGCATACATTCAGAGAGAACAAAGCATCGTTTGTTTGCCTGCCTCCCCAGAAAACTAAACTTTCAATTACAAAGATGGAAAAAACAGCAAACAAACCTTGTGTCAGCACCAGTCTTCAGTAGGGCTGAAAGTGTAAAATGACATTGAAAAGGCTTGGGTTTTTTTGGTTTTTTTTGTTTGTTTTTTTTTATCATGTCCCTGGAAATAAGTAATGTAATTAGACCATATAAATCTTGTCTGACTCCAATAGTCATAACACTACAAAAGCAGCAACAAGTAAAAGGTGGTGGAACACTGAACCTCTAACACAAAGTGCCAGCTAATGAACTTGTTGATATTCTTAGATTGTCATTCACATAGTATCTGATGTACCTAATAAAGAGTACAATCACATGATCCGTAAGCACCTTAAAACATTTACAGACAAGTAATCCACACAGTGCCTGGAGTTAAGGGAGGCTGAATCCATCAGTATCAGTGTCAAAAATAAGAGGAAAGAGAGCTCTGCAGAGTTACAGCTAGCTTCTGCATTCTGCATCTTCACCAAGAGCTTCAGACGCACACCAACAAGACCTTTATCAACTGAGGTGAAGTTAAGTATGATTTAACAGTCAGCTTACACACACTCCTGTGCTACTGACTCTCCTTGTGAGTCAGGGACAGAAGAGAGAAACAGAAGAGTGCTAATAACCTGCTGCATGGTGATGTGAGAGTAAGGCTTATTCTACAGGTGTTGTCTCCAGAGCTTCTATGGAAAGCACCCTGATGAAATGCTAAGAGGTGCTCCAAAATCTACAACACAAGCAGGGAAACACTGATGCAGTTCTAGAGACATCCACTCACACAACATGGAGAGACTCAGTAAAACAAAAAGACACTTCCTTTTCTGGTTTGGAAGTTAGTTTTGGTGCTATAAGACTGCAGAGAGAGTTCTCTGGATGATGCTGGACACATCTCACTGGCAGTCTTGGGATGTTCCTCAGAGAGGACACCACAGATCCTTTCTCTCCCCTCCTCATCTTATCTCTTGGGTTTTGATTTATGTTACAGAAACTTGCCTCTTTCCTTTGTTACAACTGGGGTTTGTCTGTTTGTCTTGTTCATCTACAGCAATCGTAAACTTCAGAAACAATTTCAACATCAAAAAAGAGTGCTCCATTGTTCCACCTGCACCAAGAAACACAATGAAAGGATTATTAAACACATTGAAACAAGATCTAATAAATAGAGAGGAAAAAAGAAGGTGAAAGTAGCACCAAACTATACAACGGAACGATTAGCATGAAAGACATCTCTACAAATCACATTGAGCAAAACCGACATCAATAAATAAGGTGTGCACTGAACCACTACAGGTGGCATAGGGAAGAAAAGAAGATGCAAAACTGTTACATCAGGCAAGCTTGTGTAAACAGAGAACCCTGTAATTTCTCACCTTTGTTCAGTCACATCACATCAGGTTAGATCAGTGTAACCACAACTCCCCAGTTGCTATTGCACCAAGCTGAGCATAACTGAACATCAAGAATGTTAAAATGAAATTGCCTTTGCTTGCTGCTTTACAAGATGTAACAGGATGATATTCAAAACCAATGTCAACACTGTACCGCAGAGCATCACAAAAGTGTAGAAAGGCAACATCTATAAAGCTTCCAAACTGGTGCGTCAGTCATGGTTTCACCAGTAAATGTTGTCATTGCATCATTCAACCATTAGAAAGAAATCATTATTCCCAGTTTAACAAAGCAGCCAACGCATAACTACTTTCTGCTTCAGAACAGAATCACTCTCTGCTCCATCAGTGACACAAAGGTAGAAAGTATGAGGCAGTCATTAATAACCAGCTGCAATGCTCATTCTCCAGGAAATGAAAAGTAAATTGATTTCCATATGACTCAACTGCTCAGATCAATACCTACCCTCCCTTCCTTGTGTACACACAGACACTTTTCTTCCTTTAAAATAAACAATATTATCTGCAGATTTAAGAAGCATCATACTGTGCTTAACATGGTATAAATATATATTTCAGGGGAAAACTACCTTGAAACATTTTCTGACTGTTAGTTTATCCAACGAAAAATCTGTCATCATTTTTTGTGACTCTGGTCACCGACAATTGTGGTGCAAAAATGTTGTATTCATGTTCTTCTTCTGCTAGGAAACTGGCTCTAAAATTTGATGCCAATTTACTATTTGAATCACGTCTATCAACACAACATAACAACATCCCTATGTTTATAACCCTAGGAAGTGAAGGACACACAAAAATACAATTTCCTTGGGATATGGCACTGTCCAAAGCTACTGTAACATCACATAAGAGGCAATTGAGGCCACTCTAAGTAGATTCCTAAGGAAAATTAAAAGTTGCCAATTGACTAAATACTAAATTATTAATAACTTTCTGTATTTTTTCTTAACAGTAGATAAACAACCAATACAAACCTAAAGTCCTTCCTACCATTCTTGTCATTTAAAAAACTTTAAACCCCTAAAATCCATTCCTGTGCTTTGGTTTTTGAACATCCTCTCAACTCCCTGCCTTAAACCAACAAGCATTTGTCGTGGTTACTGTATAATTAAGTTAAATGCCCAAATATTATAGCTTCTTATCAAGCACAGGTATTTCAAGAAGCTTAGCAGTAACATTAAATTTAAAAGCAGTAACATTAAATTTAAAAGCTAATTTCACGGAATTAGTTATTGAAGGACAACATGGGGAGTATGTCAAGCTTTCACGTGAAAAACTGAAGATACTTATCTCAGTGTAATAATGATCCCAAAGGGCACAGAATTGCACAGATTACAAGGAGGCAGGGGCAAGGTGCTCTGACATTATGTCCTTTTTACAAATGCACTACACTAAGTATTGTTTATTTATGCAAATATAAGTAAATATATTTAATAAATGTATTCATTTAAAAGTAAATAAATATATCTAAGTATGGTATTTTCATATCAGACTATACTGTACACAAACATTTATACAGTTTGTATAAATTCTCTAAAATTATTCCTTTAGCTAGTACATATAGTCCTACATATAAGCTATTAAATTTTATATATACATATTTACAATTTACATATAATATAAGCATGTTATATTTATTTGTAATGCCAATGTATCAAGTCCAAAGGTGCTCTGATAGTATTAATTTTAACAACACTATTATAAATACGTAACACAGAACAAAGCCTATTTATTCTCTGTAAATCTTATGGTTTGGGGTGGCTTTCCCTTATTTGTACACTTTTCCTACAAAACCTAATAAGAATAATGAATAAGAAAAGGATAGAACAACCATCCTGTGCTGTCTTTTCAACAAATCAATGGATTTGCAGGAAAGAATGAGAAGAATCACTCATTAAAGAGAGAAAGGCAGGCTGGGAAGTACCACTAGCTGGGCTAGAGGTACATGTCTCTAGAAAAATTTATTCCAAAATTCTCTACTCAGACACTTCAAGGTGCTCAAAGATCAGAGTGATGCTAACAAGAAAAACAGAAGCCACTATTTGTTCAGTTTCTTCTCAGCTACGTGCAGAAGAGTCTTTGATTCCATTAAATGGCAAATGAGTGCTGATTACAGCAGTGTTCACTACTGGTCTTGAACCCAATCTCCTGAGTGGGCAGTTCTTCATTCTCCCATTCTCCCATTCTGTGTCACAAGTCACAAAATCCAAAAGGGGGGAATCACAAAAGGAAAGGGGGAGGGGTGTTGGGAGTGATGGCGTTTGCCTTCCCAAGTCACTGTTATGCGTGATGGAGCCCTGCTGTCCTGGGCATGGCTGAACCCCTGCCTGTGATGGGAAGCAATGAATGAATTCCTCGTTTTGCTTTGCTTTGCTTGTGCATGTGGCTTTTGCTTTACCTGTTAAACTGCCCTTACCTCAACCCATGCGTTTTCTCACTTTTCCAATTCTCTCCCCCATCCCACTGGGGGGGAGGGTGAACGAGCAGCTGCCTGGGGCTTATTGCCAGCTGGGTTTAAACCACAAGGGTCATTTTTGGTGCACAAAGTGGGGCTCAAAGGGTCTGAGATAATGACAGGTTTGACTGAAAAGTGCTAGGTTGAATTTATAGCTGTTATTGCTGTTTAGCTATTAACTGACAGGCTCCTGTGCTTGCCATGGGGCTCCCTTGCCTTACCTTATATTAGAGTCTAGTGCTTCTTCGTGGCTGCTTTTTGCTTTCACTGCCTATTTTGTTGCTTATCATCTTACTCTGTTGTGCCTGGGAACGTTTTGATAACAGTAAATGCCATGTGCCTGGGCTGGCAGAAGGCCAGGGCACCACTGCTGTCTCTGTGCTGCTGTACTGGGCAGGCTGGAACTCCAGTATGAACTTGAGTCGAAGGATGAGCCCACATAGGAGCAGGACACCCCAAAGCATCTGTGGCCATGAATAAGTCCACATAGAGCAGGTAGATCTTGAAGTCTCTGTGCCCATGGTTACGTCTATAGACAGCAAGCTGCTGTCTGGAGCTTATTGCCAGCTGGGGTTAAACCACAACACATGACTACTGCCTTAGATACTGCATTTTAGAATAAAACATAAAGTATTGATTCAAGATAGGCAGACAATTACACATCTTTCAAACGTAAAGCTATAGCACATGTAAAAGCAACATAAAAGCATTTGGTGTTAGCTACTTATTATCACAAAGGAGCAATTTTTATGACAATAATTCGTAATTAAGAAATCTTTGGGGTTTTAACTAACAAGACTTTGTATCACAGAGCACCAGAGTGAATACTGCGAAAACAAAGTTCTCCAGTAGATGGAAGCATTACTCAGCAAAAGCTGAGCTCACATAGCTCATAGTGCTGTCTGTCCTGCAGCACTGCATGCTGCCTCCCCTGCTGCACACAGAATTTTACCACGTAGATACCGCAAGTGGTTGAGACTGGTGGAAAACAAAGCTATAGTTCTTTATCAGTATGAGATCTCCAGTATTGCTGTATCACAGCATACAATTATTTCTTAACTATTTACAAAAACCTTGTGTTGGTGAAAGATCAGAGGCAGGTAACTCTGTTTACAAAACTCAGGCTTACAAAAAAAACCCCAACTCTACCAACCTTTTCCCATACCTCCCTGACAGTTAAACAAAAACATCCTGGCTTCTTGCTTTCCTTCTCATGTTTTATAATAAATGTAATCCAAATGTAAATGTTTAAAATGTACTTAAATGCAATAAACCCAAGTTGCCAGGTACAGTGCTTAAATAAGACTAACACAAGTTCAGGGGTCATTCTGAAGCCCATTTAACAGGAAAAGTAACACAAGTGGTCATTAACCCGTACTAGTAACTGTAAAATTGTTCCAATCCATTAAGCCCAGGAAAGCTGCAAGATTAGTGACATGTATTTCACAGTGATTAAAGTCCCTTAGCTCAAAACAAACGAAGTGGACTGAATTGCAACCACCACCATTGCACGGTGATTAACAAAATACTGTTATCAAGTCAGAATGTAAGAGTTTACACACAGGTCTGAAACACAAGCCAGTGATTATTCACATCTCTCACCTGGCTGTTGGGAATGCCTCAACAGACTGGCTGCTGCTTTCCACCTCCATGAGCTGTTCTGTCTCGTTGCCATCTGATCTCTTAGAACTGTTGTTTCCTGCAGCCCTTCCTAGTTACAGATGTGAAACACAATTTTCATTTACAGTTATGTTGCCACAGAGGCTGAGATTACTTTGTGCAATACACTGAACAAATAAACAGTTATACAAATAGTATTTACGAAGTATGAGGAAGGGAATCCAAAATTAAACTCTAATAATTAAAGGCTTTTACTACTTCACTCCAAACATCAAAAAAACCAACCCCTACCCTTTGTTTCTCCCCATACCTCCCCCCAGACCCCCTATAGGTCTAGAAATTCTGTTCCCCACTCAATATAAGTTACATTCTCTCTTCCCAGGTCTTCACCTAGTTCTGCCAAAACTGAGATGCTACTCCCATTCCAGCCTCCTCCCAACATTTCAGGATCCCTGGATTTCAATCAATAGTTCAGGCATTCAAAAACTCCTCAGCCCTCAGTTATCTGGCCATCCACCAGCACTCTCCACATGTTCTTTGACAGCATTCTTGTTTTCAACTCCACAGTACTTGCAAGGTTTTTAAGCCAAATTATGATTTTCAACCTGAGGATGACCACACACAAGGGGGTCAGATAAGGGCTCATTTCGTGTTTAACTACTGTGAAGTTTGCCACTGCAATTTCTACTGAACTCTAGAGCATCATCATGGGTATGAGTAGAGACTCTTTATTTGATATGTGGGGATAGTCACACACATGCGTCATTTGATTGATATACCTTAGATGTGTAATTCATTCAAATCGCTGAAAGTCTGGAAAAGGCATTTTCTTAAAATTTTATTAAAAGCTTATTTATCCACAGAGCAATTATATGTATGTTCACAAGCTCTGACAGAGCTACCAATCTGCACATCACACACAGACTTACTGGACACACAGTTTTAACCACATCCTCACACAAATCACAATCAACCTCACACACATGCCTATACATTGTTCCATGCACTCAATAAAGGCTAACAAACTTGTTCTTGTATACCTCTCTGGTCTTTAAATAGCTGCCTTCTACTTTTTATTTAACCTCTGCTTCACCTATCACATTGGACATTTCTTGAAACTTCTGGAATTATTAAAAGACGACAGGTACATTTCAGGAAGGATTAAATAGAAATTGTGAAAGGCAGGAAAGAAGTGGAAAACAAATTATAGACACACACAGAGCCTGGTGCAGATGAAGTTCAGGTGTTTGACATTCACTCTTACTGCATCTCTGACATCTGCTGGGATAACAACTGGGCTGGGCTACTTGTTACAGAAATAAAAGGAACCAAACAGGAAAAAACAAACAGCAACAGAATGTGGGAACCCATCCTACACAGAACCACAAGACAATGTAGCTTTTCCCCATTTTGTTCTGGTGTGATGTTCATGATAGCATCCAGCAGTAGAAGCACATGAGCAAGATCACACAGACCAACAGAAAGCAGCTCAGGTGGAGCACATTGCATCAGAAAACAAAATGGGGTCTTTGAATCACAGGCAGCCCTCCCTGGGACATGAAAATATAAATAAAAGTCTCTTCTTTATTCCCATGATGGGAACATTTCCTGGCACTGGTCAGGCAACAAGACCTTTTTTCCCAGTTCCTCAGCCAACTCAGTAACCCTGGCAACTGTCTCCAGTGTAATGACATCATACAGTTTCCTAGGCAACCATTCCCAGTGCAATGACATCATGTGGTCACCATGGTGATGCTCCATGAGGCCAGGAAGGAAGTATTTTAAGTGAGAAGATAGGTCAGGGAGTACAAAAGAGGGACTCGGGGAAGAGCAGGATAAAAGATAATGGAGATAAAAATATGAGCCTTGTCCAGGGAGGATAAAGGCGAGGGAAAGGAATAGATGAAAGAGTATAAGGACAGACAGGAGATGGGAAAAAAGTGGAGAAGGGATAAAAGAGAAATTTCGAGAAATTTAAACTACTATTGGTTAATATATATCTACCTTAATTCCATTATCTATTTGATGACACACTGTTTGGGTCAGAGTTGCTCAACGACAGCATGCACGGTCACGCGAAACTCAGGCAGGGCTTAAATGCTGGTTTAGTGGAGACACTTTTGACAATGTACAGGAAACTGTCAGAAATCTCCAGAGAGACACCAAGTAAAATCACACTAAATAGAATATACTAGAATATACTTTTTCTACTACAAGGTACATTTTCTAATATATTTCTATCCTCTCACTGACCAGTTACTCGGGGACTGTCCCGGCAATGCCAATAACTACATGTTACTGTCATGCCTGTACAGGGCTTCAGAACAAGATTATTTTGCCCTCTTGTTTCTGTTCTTTGTACTTGAAGACAAGACAACAAGAACCTGTCCAACTGACAAAAGAAAATGTGGTTTCCATTGATTTAAATCTCCTTCAGACCCTCACCAAGATGTAAATAAAAGTGTCCCTTCTTTTTTATTTTCTAGGTCTTCCAATTCCATTATACTATCAAATGTTTGAATTTGCTGAAGATAAATATCCTTCCTGAATTCAATTATCTTTTAATTCCAGATAGTCTCTGCTTGTGGACAATGTTACTACCAGCTTTATGTTAAATGGCTATAAAACCCCTGGGAAAAAAGCTTCTCAGCAATGGAACTCTGGCATTATTGATGTTTTAT
>VZTO01009902.1:1165-20292 GCA_013400615.1 Syrrhaptes paradoxus
CGACCAAGGAAACCATACAGCTCATACAGATATTGTTTCGGTTCCATGATTTTGTCTCTTCTCCTCTTTGAGCGATAAAAGTCTTAATGAGAAAAGTTAATGCAATAAACTCTGTAGAGCCAAAAATACAGGACCAAGTAGGTATTTAAAAATAAATCTGATTTTCCTGACTCAGCTTATATCTTTAATAAGCAGTCTAATGACTCTCTAGATAACCGACATTACAATTATCATAAACTGAGTTCACCATTAGAATATTCATGCAAAATGCTATCATTTTATAATTATACAGATATGACGGGAATTAGACAATAAAGAATGGCATATTCAAAAATTTCTTCAAATACTAAGGAAATTATTTAAGTAGATATAGAACTAGCAGCATACATGAGCACTCCATGATCTTTTTCATAAATTACCTATTCTGGGATCTCTAAATTAGGAAAAGGAAATAATTCTTGAAGAGAGAATGGTATCAACAAGGGACATTGCTCAGGACCACTGCCTCCCAGTAAACTAATACCAGGAACTTAACATAGGCCATTAAATTCACCTAGTATATTATTTTAACCACAAGCCAATCCTCTCTGTAACAATATGAAGACAAACTGAATTTCCCTAAATAGCAGTCTGTATCTTGCAGGCAGCTAATGAAGCCCTCACATGCCACCAAGATACACACTGGGTATGTTAGGGAGATAGAGAGGATTTCATGTTGAGTGTATGAGTGTAACAGGACATTTGCCCTGTGGCTTCTTGCAACCCGGATGAAGTTGGGATGGGCATGCAAGCTAGGACCCAGTCAGCTGCTCATGACAGCTTGCTTTCATCATCAGCCCTTGTACCAACCGAACCCTCCTGCTGTATATAAAGCAAAGCTAGAGCAAGAGATGTACACTATAACACACATTTAGCAGACAAATCAGGGCAAGAATCCTAGATTAGCAATCCCTGCACATACACTCCCATCTATGAAGAGGGTTTCTTCTACCAGAAAGTGGTCTCTTTCACAAGAAAACTCACAGGTACTACAGTCACGCTTTCAAGACGTTATACTAACTGCTCTTGAGAATCTTGACTTTTTGCTCAGAACAGTATTTGGGACCTTTACATAACATAGTTAAAACTTGATGAAAGAAGGAAGCACACATCCAGAATATCAGTCTAATAAGTAGCCTTGATAGCAGGCTGTGCTTGCATGCTGACTCAGCATTAGGGATTCAAGTGTCACATAGAAAACAAACTGGCATTCCTGAGTATTCCATTTCAGTGGGTGACTATAATGAACACGGACTCAATGAATACAAAAGAAAACACTGAAAATCAGGCCAGTTATTCTTCATGCTTCTAATACATCTATTTAAAAGTGTTTTCTGCTGACTCAAGGACTGATGATGTAGATTAGACTTCAGTTTTAGCATGCACCAGAAAAAGCCATGAATGACACAACTCAAATTCTGTCAGGATGCTAGAATTTAAGCTCACACTGTTTCTGATCTGGACTATAAACAATCTGAAAGGATTAAGAAACTCCTCAGGACATAGAGAAATCATCATCTTTGCTGCTGTAATATAGCCATTCATATGGCCTCATGAGAAATGTTCCCATTCACTTTCAATCAAGGAAACATGTGTCAATTGTTCAAAGCTATGGGAGAAAGACAAGCTGCTTCTCCCACTTCATCTGTTGTTCAGAAAGTTGCTGCTTTGTCTTTAGAGCTCTGCTGATGCTGCTTTCAGCAAGCCAGTACTCCATTGTTATAGCCTGTCTTTTCATATGCCTCTAGGGACTGAAAAGATGGTGCAGATGGTAAACAAACATGCTTTATGGTCTTTGAGCTTCGACAGAGAAATTCAGATTTGCTTTTTTATTTCTGGAATGCAACTAAGCAAAGAAATTACTCAAATTTATTATCAAACTGGTTCTCAGTCCTGTGCAACACCTCTATGATCATACTGTCTAGCACAGATATTTCCCCTCAGTCTCAGAAAGCTGACTGAGAATTATAAAAAATTCTTTAAGTACCTAAATTTCACCAGAGTATTTCATTCTGCTTACATGGTATAGACATAAGCCAGAGCTCTAATGACTTGAGTTTTAAAAACTCAGAGCTTTATATTTGTCCTATTGACATAAGGGGTATGGTATATGGGTCCTAAATTTGTATATACCAGTCCAATTCACAACTTGAACAAAGACAAAACAGACATATGCTTCCTTCATTGCATCATGTAGCTAGCTCCTCTAGGACAGTTTATTCCTGATAGGATGCTGTTCTCAGTCCTATCAGAAGTCTATTCACCTTCAAAGGCAAAAAACCCAAATAGTTTGAATTCTACCAACAACTATATGCCTACCTATATAGAACGCAGATTTTAGTAGCATACAATTAGAAGAGTTTTTGGTCACGTATAACATTTTACAGAGAGATATAGCAATGAAACAAAAAAGGACTCAATTCATTTAAACTATCATTAGCACGATAACTGATTTTAAGTAGTTTCTACAACATATTACATGCAGTGTAATAAGAAGCACCGAAAACAGGCAGCTTCCTGGAAAGGTTGCTGCTCCTTATCAGAGGGCTGGTGTAGAATTCAACTCAAACTTTGCCTTTGGAAATCCACTCATTTGAAACATTCACAAGTGTAACATGGAGCAAAGTAATGACCCTATATCCTTCTATTTTACGATGTGAAGAAGACAGCCATAGCATTTATGCAGCCTACAAAAATAAGGCACATTTGCTAAAAAAAATTAACACAGCATTCCAGATCCAATGTACATATTTCTGTACAGTGAATTAGCTTGGTCCCCTTCACCCTTTGCACACTCTATAGCAGCAGTCCAGATGCCCAGGGGCCTACGTAGGACAGTTGAAAGCTAGAGAAGCTGAATCAATTACTTTAGTATTTGTTGTCTTTTTTTCCTTATACAGAATTTCTCTATGAGCCTCTGGAGACCAATATTTTGTAGACAGTTGCTTGCTGTCCAAAGTTGATCTCATCACTCTCAATATACATGGCTTTTTGCCTACAAGTATTTTTTCATCCTACATCCAAGTAATCTAGAAACATTGTCAGATTAATAAGTGTCCAGAACAAACTCCTTTTATTCAGTGTGGGCACTGGAGTACTCTTATGTGAAAAAAATGTAATCTTTTCATTGTACTGTTGTTAGCTTTCAGCTTCTATTTATCACCATGTCTTCAATTTCATCTCTAAATTACAGAGCTAGGACTTTCTGATAGGCACAATTGCTGCTGCTCAGTTTACTACCTCCTGTCAGTCCTTGATCACTTTGTGACTTTTATTCATCACAGCTTCAATTTATTCCTTCTGGAGAGTGACCTGGGCCCAGAAAAGGGAGCGTTGGGGAGGAGAAAAGATAGCTATGGTTAACCCTTTAGGGAATACAGAGGAGAAATGCTTATATTTAAAACACGTTAATCTATCACAGGTCATAATAGTTGAATTAGTACATGAAAGCTGACCAAGTTACTTTTCTCCCTGACACACATTATCTGCAAAACTCACTTCTATTTGGTCCTCTTACAAAACTTGCTTTACTGTAAGACCACACAAATTCACTGCATGACTGCTTACCTTTCCCAATACAGAGAGCTTACACAAGGGTTATACCTGCATCAACATGTTTTTATAACACACATTTATACCTCCATAAAACCCATGTCAGCATTTACCCTGTTTGAGTGGAAGCTTGAGGAGAGCCCAAGAGCAGGACAGCACTACGTACCTATCCACATCCCCCATTGCTCAGCTGTGACTAGTGGAAGAAGCATTCGGCACAGAACTTTTGTGCGGTGTGCACGAGAAATTGATGCAGTACATGCTTTCACAATGCTTGTTGCAAACACGACTGAATGCCTGAAGTGACCATACGACAGAGTTACCCCTGTGCAGCTACCCATCGCCTCACTCCTTCTAACCCAGTGAAGAAAGTTTTCAGACTGGTTCTGCACAAGAAGGATCACGCACAAACACTTGGCTCTCTGGAAGGCAGAGTGATTAAAGCTGTCTAAATCTTCATAACAGACATGACCAAGCAACCTAGGTCAACATTTTAAAAGATGGAAGAATCCTTTGACAAGGGAGTAATAGCCTCTATTGCCCAAAATACATATATTTCTGGTCTGAATTTAACTCCTCTTGGCTTCTCATCTTCAGATCTTGTTAAGTATTATTTACTAAACTATATAATAAAACTGTCAGGCACAACTAAAATATTCAAGTTATGCATTAACGTGCCAGAACTATGTAATAAGTGCGACATTCACCCATCTCAGGAGTGAAGCATACACACTGCCATGGCTACTAACACAGAAACAAGCTTATAATGTGTTTCCATGCTGATTAAAATTTTTAGCATACTCAGTGTTCCTTCCCCACTAATAAAAAACTCCAAATCAATCTCTTTTGGGCTAACAGCAATGATGTAACAGGAGCTGATTTGTGTTCTGAAGCTTCCTATGAAAAAGATTAATCCTTTAACAAGTAACTCACCAGACAACAACGACAATACCAAGCAGGCATCACCTGTGTAAACATCACAAGGAAAGGAAACAAAGATAAAACCAAAATATAAACTTAACTCCACAAATACTACAGAATTAAGCAGTAAGACACTTGGCCACATTACTTTTCTCAAGAAACAGACATTGTTTGCTTTTAAATTGATGATTAAAGCCTCCACTTTTTATTTATTACATGATCAGCAACTCTTCCATTTCCTAGAAATAAAGAAATCTGACACTATCCACAACCGAAGTGAAACTCGCAATAGTGTCAAGGAAAAGATGTGATTCATCATGCAGAAAGCTTATACCCCCAAATACCTGAGAAGTTCAATGGACCACGAAGTCATTGCCTATACACAGCAGTTATAGTACTTACACAATAAACTTTTTCTGTTAAAGCCTCAATTTATACACGTTTTAAGACTGCTGTGAGCATTATGCATTGCAGGTATCATAAGTGAAGCTGAGCAACCAGCATAAAAACTAGTATTAAGAAACACATTCGCATTCCAAGTACAAAGAGACAAACTTCAATAAACAGACAGTGGCTTCCATGTGTTTTAGAAGTCCTGACTAGGAGCCAGTCCTTGCATGTATTTCTCTGCAACATTCATTCTCCAGAGCCCAAGACTTGAATGTGACAAATCCTACTTATATCTAAGGCTGAAATAGGGAAAATCCCAACAGGTGCACACTGATTTTACATAGAGACAGGCAAGCAGGAGGGAGTGTTGCTACGAATTTGAACCTTCTGCTATTCAAAAGCTGGAACAAGTCTGTTACTGAAAATTTGACTTTATTGGACTTGGCAAACATCAGCCTTCATGAGGATGGACCTTCTTCAAAGGGATACTGAAAAGCAGCTGCTGCAGATGGGAAGGAAAGCAGCAGAATGTTGCCCTACTTAAGTCCATCTTAGGTTGCTGGGTCAAACTCCTTTCCTCCCGTCCCATGGGGTGGGAGCTGCATTTCTTTACACTGAAATTAGTCTTTTATTGATGATGTCACAATAACATTCTTGGAGAACGAGTTATCATTGTTACCTGTTGACTATTTCATCTTGCCTTTGGAGACTTACTGAGCCCTCATTTACCTAAGGAAGTCTCTGAGATTTTCTCTTGCTTTTGTTTAAATTGTCTGTTGATTCAGCTTAACTGTTTATCATGGATTTCCCCAGGAGATGTATATGTCTCTAGTTTTCCTGGAACAACTCACCAAGCATTTATGTAAAGCACTCCTGGCATGTATTTTTTCTCCTGCTCAATTGTTTTTGGGAGATGACTGTTTCTATTACTTTTGAACTTGGAGACAGTCTAGGGTTGTTCTTTTTTCCTGTCGTTCTGATGTTTAGCAGCATCAAGACATTCTCCTTATTCCTGCCCTAAAGAAAAATATCAACAACTAAGATGATTTCTCCACAACACTGAAACAGAGGTGAGATAAGAAATTGCTAGCAAAGTCACTACCAATTGTAGGTAGTAGAGCTAAAGATTTAAGATAATGACTACAGGTCTTCTGTACTTCAGACAACAGAACAAGAAAAGGCCACGAACAGTACTGATTTCTAAGCATCGATGAGTTTTGAACTGGTTTCAGGCAATTTCCAAATTCTAATTTGTAACACAGGATTAAAGAGTTTACAGATTAAAGGCCCTTATTCCCACTCAATTTTGACAAAAAGAGGGCCTCGCAGAGACCGCGGTGTATTCAGCATTTAAGGGCTTATCAACAGAGAAAACACTGAAGGTCCTCCCCTCCTGGATAAATCATATGGTCACTGAAAGTCTTAGTCCTGACTAGGGACAGTACCCAGAGCACAAACAGAGGACATTCAGCTGCTCCCAGAATTCAGTTTTACACACACATGACAAGCTCAGAGCTGTCCTAGGAACAAGTACAAACGTATATACAAGTTCAGCAGGTATGAGTCCAGCTGCATTCAGAAACAGCAAAGTTTTTCTAGTTTGCATACATAGAAAAATCATCTCACCATGACTTAACAGGGATCTTACAGACTGCATACATAGAGGTATCACTCAAGAGCATGCCTTCCTGTTTAAGGATCCAGCAAGTTAGAAAATAAAGCATGAAAATGTGGGACTGTGGAAATGGTGAAGAAACGAACCAAAACATCTACAACCCCTCAGTTCCACACATAGTTTTACCCAGCCAACATATAACCTACCACACTTGCAAATATACAATTTTGAATGGAGTCCCAGTATAACTGAAAGACAGAGGTAGGTGTGACAACAGCAAGTGTCAGACCCTGACGAAACAGCAGTGCTTCCAGCCAGGTGCCACATACTTGCAGCCCACCCACTCCACAATGTTTCGGGATCTGTCAGCTTCTGCCTCGTCAGACACATGCATCCCACCACCAGGCCTGCCTTACTGTCTTACTGTACTGTCTTCAAGACTGAGATATACAGTAGAGAGAAACAAAAAATTACATTTTTCTTTTATAACACAACAATAGCAAAGTGAAATAGTACTATTTCAAGAACATAATCAGGTCTTCCAGAAAAGCACCCCTCTGGAGCCCTATAAAAACACCACAGGCACGTAGGTATATTTTTTTTTTCACTCTGGAAACTTTACTCATTGTTTTTCTCCCCACATCCTCAAATTATTCTGTGTAAAGACAATTTGTGTGTAACAGTAATTTCTTGTTCACATTTACTCTCTAGCCAAATCTAATAACAGATATTAATTTGTACCAGTTAAATTTCTGACCACATACTCTTCTTATATTCTTGAACAGGTATGTAAAAAAAAGCACAAGTAGCTACCTTAAGTGAGTTTCTGCATAAATGTAGGTGTGGGGAGGTATTTTGTTACCCTACACAGCAAGACATCCACTGTTTGTATAATTCCACTCTACCATATTTTTTGTGTTTATCACCCTGCATTGGTTCATACAGGTTCAAATCCACATGAGTGCCTCACAATACCTGTATTTTTGAAAGTTTTTTTTACTACATGATCTGTAATGACATAAGTTACACTGAAAGTCAACAAAAGAGTAGAAAACCTCTTCTTCCTGGGTATGTCAATGAAACTGGCATACAACTGATAGTAGGCGGTTGGTATTACCTGTTCCCTATTGCTCACATCTAAACACAGAACAGTTACTGCATTCAGCCATCCCCCAGGCAGCATTTGAGAACCCACAGTGCAGCGACACTTCGCAGTGAGCTCAGTCAGGACAAAGAAGGGGTTCTCTGTATCAAAGGAGAGCAGAGGAGAGGGGGTGAGCTAATCAATATGATTAGTTCTACATATGCCGAGTGTTTTCTTGTGCTATAGCTCAATATATCTGGAAGCTAACATCCGATATTACACACCAAATGTGTGCTACATCACTGAATTTCAATATAAAGAAAGTTAATGTTAATCAGAGTTAAATTAATTAGAAAAATAAACAACTAAAATGTTTTTGAGGGTAAATTCCTGACGGAATGAGTAACAAGCATAGTAACAATGAATAGCTTATGTTTATTTATCTATGCTGAAATTCTTTCTTTAGGATGGCATTGCACTATGGTGGTGACATTGCAGGATCTCTTGGTCCTAACAGAGCCTCCAAAGGCACCAGCTCTCAGAAAGCTCACACAGATAGAAGAAATCAAAACCATACCCTGCCATACTCTTTGGAAAGCTTTGCTTTCTTTACAGAACCAAATACCATCACCCTAGAAACTTGTCCAAGATTTAGCAAGTATATAGACTTACTGATTGTTTGACAGACGTCTTCTTGCAATGGTAGAAACCTCAATTTAGATTCCATTTGAATACATTTAACCTCAGAAAAAACACTAGCTACACAATTAGAACATCTTCACTACCCAGACCTGCAACCTACCCTGTCATCCCCATATTTATGGCTCATCTTTTCAGCTTCACTTGTTTTATGGGGTTCCCAAGACTTGCTCGCAAGTGCCTGATTTCAGGTTGGAACCTGAATAATGCATCTCCAAGGTATTTTTATTATGCTTCTACACTTATTTGAACTCATATTAAAAACAGTATTTAAGCGTGTACCTTTTTTCTTCCCATAGAGGAATAGGCAGCAATTATTTTAGGTCCCACTTGCCTTTAATACTAATCTCATGTGTGAAAGAAGGACAAAGGTAACTTGCAAAAGGTTATTTTAATAACAAAAAAATCATTTCATGATTGATCATTATACATATCCTATTGCAGCATGGGATCATACATAATACCAGCATGAGAGAACCTGTAATAGCAATATGAGGGCACTACTCAGGGGTTCAGTGTGTAGAGGGAATAACTAATGAAAAAAGTGGAAAAAAAATCATAGAAGACAGGCCACAATTAGGGATATGTTTTGAATTGAAAGAATAAAGGCTCCGAAAGTGGTATATTTAAGTACTTTTAAACACGTTTGAAACTTTTATATCCAGCTCAAGTCCCAGTTTTTAATGAGACACCACAGATGAAAAAGGGACAGAAATAATTTTGAATGAACAATCAGGGGAGTACTTGAAAATCAGGAACATTAGAGGGGGTCTAGGGAAAAGCATTTAACAGAACTCTTGGCTACAAAGGTTGAAAATGGCTTTCACGTATAATATCACTCTTGAAATAACTGTAATTTCATCTGTATCTTTCATACAAAACCCGTGCAAAGAAAGTGCTATTGATCTAACAGCTAAAAAATATACATCTCACTAGAAATACATGCACAATGTTTGCTTTAAACTCATTTGTCATAAGAAAATGCCACAATTATCCATAGCAATTATACCAGAGATACTGCAATTTCAAATTACAGTGAAATAATATGTACCTATTTACCAATTCAGCTTCAAATATTGTCCCACCTATTTGCTTCATGAAAATTGTAGTTTAGATACTCTATGTGCCCATATTTTTTGACTGGTATTTCATTTGAAGTGTGCCTCACATTCATTAGAATACAGAGGAAGCATGAGGTGCATAATCTACAATTCTTATAAGGCAAAGGGCATCTTGGAAAGAGATATTTCAATAGCAAATTGAGCTGGAAGAAAATGTGTCAGTTCAATTTACAAAAGTGAAGAGATTTCATTTTAACCTACTTATCTCAATGCTCCGTGAGCAAGATTTAAGAATGGATGGGACATAATTTTACAAATAACAATAAACCAACCAGTAAAACACGAGATTCTCAAACACTATGCATTCAAAACCAGCTCTCATGGTACTATTTATGAGCAAATTTTAAAAGATCTGAGCTCTTTGCATTTGTGTCCCTACTGTAAATTATGACATTTTAAATAAAACTTCTCCACAGACCTCAGGATCTTGGAGATACCTAACGTCAGAGTTGAAAACTTGACCAGTAAAGGAAGCAGCAACTTCCACTAGCAATATCCAGCATAGTTCACAGTATCACTCCCATGTTTCAAAGAAAAAAAAAAATCAAGTGTGATAGCACGCAAGAAAATTAATATTTTAACTTTGATTAAGAGAAACACTGTCCAATTCAAGTCCATAAATAAAATTCCTTACTTTGCATAAACAGCTTGGCATGCAAATTCCCTAAAACACCAAAACCAGTCAACTAAGTGAAATTCAGTAATATTTCAGAAAATAATATTGTGATTGATTGATTTCTCTCTAATCTACCATTTGACCTGTAGATTGCACCTGTTGCAGAGTGGCTGACAAAGGTAACATCCTCAATACTTATAGTCAGAACACCTGATGCAGATGTGACATTGCAACTGCTACAAAACACCCTTCTTCTGCCTCTGGCACTGCAAATCCACTTCAGCTTGGAGAGACCTGATACAGTTTGTTTTGTGAAGCAATACCTTTGGGACACGTGTTCCTCTCTGAGGTTTAGAAATGAATGCCTAGACCAACACAATTTGTTAGAAAGTTCTACCTGCTTTTCAGTAGAAGCCAATCCAGTATGATTTCAAAGCATAAAAGAAAACAGATCAATAGCAAATGTCTTTTGGTTTTATCCTACTGAAAACTGATTTACTGTACATTCTATATTGGTCTTGTATCTAGTTTATACATTATCCACATTCCCAGTATAGTAGAACAAAATGCAACCCTACATAACTTCGTAAAACGCATTCAAAGCCTGTAAGAAATACAGGCTGTGGCTGTGATGTTCATCCTGCATTTACTGCTCTGGGATTTTATCGGACATGCTTCTGTAGGCTAGCAGTTGCCACTCTTCACTTACTGAATTGTTTAGTTCAATGCGTCTCTCAATTGATCAATTATAAGGTCTTAAAAGACCTAAGTCTCTCTCCCTAGCAGAACTACACTGACATCAAATATCGGAAGGCAAAAAGAAAAAGCACTTCATCCTCACAGCTCCTCAGTGTCCTCACCTACAGTCTCAGAGGTATATGCACCGTGTACTCTGAGCTGTTCTGACATATCCCTCAGAAACCAATTTTTCCTAGAATGATTAACTTTTCAGACATTTAACCATCATGCTTTCCTATCTTCCAGGTGTTACACTTCCAAAATGACATTAAACTAAGGGAACAGAGCATCAGTGACTGTGCAAACACCACCCTGCTCCTCGCTGCCGGGCAAGTACGTACAGCCTGCGTTTGGAAGCAATGTATTGTCGTGCTCTGTGGTATGTATAAATCTGAGAGAAAATACTGCTAACACAGCCTGAAGATAGTTTGGAAGGGTACCAAAACCTAAACCAGAGAAGACTTACAAATATACAAGTTTCTCAAATGAAGGCCTTCAAAAATTTTTGCCTTGTTTTTAGTACATGAATAAAAACCACAGGAGCTATGGAAACAAAATTTTGTGTGTGACCTAGGGTGGAACAAGGTTCTCAGAAGCTGATCGGAAAAAGCATATTAAACAGGGATTAAGAGATAAGAGACTTAAAGATGAGACAGAGCCTGGAACAAAAATACGGAACACCCCAGCTGTAATCCTAGCTCTGCCGCATTATCATGTGGCCTTTGTAAAGCCACTTAACCCCCACTTGGAGAAGCAGCTTTACTCTCTGTGGGTCATCTTCCTGGACACCAAGACAAGTTTTTAACTCAGCCTGAATTTGTGCAAAGTAAACACCATGTATTCAGTATGACGTTGCACTGTCCCAGAGTTTCAAGCCATGTTGTTCTGTGCACATTCTGACTGTTGGAACAATGTGAGGAATAAAAGCAGTCCCCAAAAGGACTGCGGTTTACAATGCATATTTAGCACTACTAGATACATGGATTATAAAAAACAACCCACAAGGATCAGCTCTGTTGAAATTCTAGTCACAGCTCACATTATTAAATAGAAAACAATAAACTAGCTTAAAGGGATTACTTGAACTCAGGAACTGTTTGTAAATTTAAATACTTTTCCTTTACAGAGCTTTTTTTATTATTATAGGTGTAGTCTTGACAAAGACTAAATTGCAGTGTTCAATAGTGTTTTCCCTTCTTTCAGTTGGGAACAACAGAGTGCTAAAGGAAAGGTAGAAACAGAGTTACTAGAAAAACCCACAATTGTGTCACTCCAGAATTTGTTTTTATCTCTATTCTCCAAGATGTGCCTTTTTTAATATGACATCAATTATATGCCTGTATAATCATGATTATGGGATATGACATTTTCTTCCAGCAGACACACTACACAGCCTACTGAAGACACCTGTATACCCTGTGGATTGCTTATGAAAACCAGACCTTTTGCTTCCAGCGCTGCCAGGTTATTGAAAATAGGTACAGATCTAAAAAATAAACATCCATTCTCTTCAGATAAAAAGAAACAGAATTTATTAAGTATCATGAATACTAGAATAGATTTAGCTCCTTCTATAGCTTAGACAATAATTGTGACACTGCCTCTGAAGATTTATGAGGGTCTTTCAAGACCGGTGGAAACTCATGACACAAACATTCATCTATGCAAAGTCTAGTAAACAAACTTCCTCCTCCCTGTAACTGGTAAAAGCTCAACAAGATAATGCATTACATCACCCTTATGTGCATCTTTTTTACTCTTTCAGGAATTAAAAAAAGATGAAGGATGGACTCAAACAATTCCTGGAAACATAAGTATACGTTGTCTACCCCTTCATGAAGAGCAGATTTCAACACAACAATTCTACAACACATCACAAAAAATATGATTAATTGAATCACTGTTTATGAGCTATATCTTATTAATCATGTCAATTCATATTTTATTGTCTGAAAGTAAACTATAACTCAAAAAGGTGACAGAAAAGAGAATAAGTAAAGGAATAAAGGAAGCATCTGCCAAAGGTGATATCAGTTCATCAACACAGAATAAACTGGAAAATTATGTTAGGTAAAAACAACCTCTTCAACTTCAGCTCCCTACAAACTAAATAGAGCATCCCACAGGAGTCAGGGGCAATATCCTACTGAATTTTATAAGAATCTTACGTCTCCCATAGCATTCTCTAAAGAGAAAACTGCTTTCAGTAACACTTTATCATGTAACTTAGCATTTAGCAATAGTGTCAACTAATGGGAAACTGTATAGAAAAATTTAAGCCCACAGAAGTTAAAACATAGCTTTGCTATTAACAGCTTTTATAGATTTTTACACCCATCCTTCACCGGAGATGTACAACACATGCATCAGATAACCATTAAAAAAGGAACATAAAGTAAAAAATGGAACATAAGGGCATGCTGGTATTTTGTTGCATTTAGTTGAGTGGGTGACTGTGTTTGCTTTTTTCAAGATCCAATCACAGAATAGCAAAGATATAAAGTTTAAATATAGCACCTTTTTTCAAATATACTCACAAATGCTATTGTGATAACACAAAATGCAAATATGCTGGCTGGATGGCAGTAGTTTTACTGTAGCTCATTCAAATGTATGTTCACATAGGTAGCTCTCCTCTTAAAATTAGAACAATAAAATCATTTCATTATACCGTAAGTCTTATCAGTATCCCCTTTTTTGGGGGAGGAAAAAAAGCTTTTGAAAAGTGTATTTAAAGTTTCTTGTGAAATACAGCCTTCTTATGAAATCCTTCTTGTTCTCAAGATATAGAACAGTGTGCCAACCCAAATGTTCACAATTATAGCCCACAATTCCATCCTGTTTACAGTACAGACTTTCTGGCACATTCAATTTTTATTTTAATTATTTTATTCTGGGGAATAGAGTGGTCAGATTTATTACTAAGGGGGACTCCAAAGGCAATATTATTATAGCTCTAACAGGTGAATAAACCAACACATTTCTTCAAACCATAAAGCAACTAACTGCACTTGGAGAAAATAGATCTGAAAAGCTGAAGCAGAGGAGTTCAGAGGGGAGTAACAGCCTCATTCCAAGCAAAAAGGCTGTGTAACACAAAAAGAAAATGGATGACTATTTCTAAATGCCTGTTCACATTTCAGAACATATCAGTAACCTGAATTAGGTAAGATTATGCTCTAGTTTTGATCCATCAAATAATATTACTACTCTTATACTCAACTTTTTTAAAACAACAATCTTTTAATCTTCATTTTCTCCCAGTGACACAGGGGTACAGCCTTAAATGGCAGGTCAAAAGGGTCAAATTGGTCAAAATTATAAATGACAGTAAGTATTCCTTGCTCAAGTAACTGCATATCTTAAATAAAAAAAAGGAGATGAACATGATAAACTGGTAAATAAAAATTTATGTAGTTTTATCACATCCATGCATGATTTAGTAGAAATAAGCAAAAGTATAATCACAAAAGATCAGCATGGAAACAATGTTTCAAATGTTATGACATCTCAACATTTTCTGCATCACAAATTCAAAACACACTCTCAGAACTCCAAAAGGAGGTAGTGGTGATCTAATTCTCAGCAGCAGCAGCATGGAGCCATTTCTGGTTCAGTATTCCTGTCCAATTATTAATAATGCTGTTAAAACAATTTTGTTCCAAAAGAGTCTATATTCACACTTTATGAAATCCCAAATAGTGATCTCACGACACATTCTCTATCAAACGACTCTGTTTTACCCCATGTACTATGCATGCCTCTCTGCTTGATATGCAACTCAGCATTACATATGGATTTCTACTAAGCAGCTGAATTTACTGCTATATCCAGTTGGGTTTTTTTAACACCCTCCGGTATTTTCTTGTCCACCATAAGAACCATCTTGCTATGCAGCATTTACATGTTCATGACACAGTGACCATTATATCCCTTGGTAAATAGATCAGTAAGCACACGTAGGTTTATGGAAAGATTCTAGTAAATATGAAGCAAGTAATTTTTTGCCAATTATCTATCATTACAAAGAAGGAAAGAATGATAACATACAGCTCTACTGTATATTGCTTTCAAAGATTTGCCTAAAACTAGCTTTGCCAACCACTACACAATAAAGGAAAGGATTGTTCTTGAAACAGTTCTTTGCAAAGCTAAGAGTATGAAATACTCCAGCTAAAGGAAAGACGTATTCCATGTATCTGCAAAATACATGTATCTGCATGTAAAAGCATTTACAATAAGGGAGTGGGAGATGCATGAAAGACTACGTTGGAGAGTAGTCTCTGATCTATGAGCCATCCAAACTGGGTTTAGAATAGCAATTGTCTTATCACTTAAGAGTCCTGCTTTGGTCATGTGCTATTCTCCTGTTTTCTGGCCAAGGGAAGAAATGTATTTTTTTTGATTCATATTGCTATCAGAAGAATATGCACGGGGGAAGAAACTTTGCAGTCATCCCTGAATTAACATGATTTGCTATGGTGTGAAAGATCATCAGGTTGAAGTGGAACTTCTTCCAGGAGTCCTGTGACCCATACACAATAAAGACAGACAAACTACCTTGCACATGCATATTATTAATACTGATTTGTCTGACTACATCACCTTGAGGCTGGATGAAGATGGAGAAAACAAGACAAGAATCATGAGGAGTAACTGCAATTTCTCTATGCTGCTTAAACAAGTCCTCCCAGGATGACTCAAGCCCATCAACTGGATCTACACACCATTCACATCTGTACATCCAGTCACATCCTCCCTGTAAAGTTTCAGAAAAGAGAGACTGCTCTGAAAAAAGTTGTGTCCTGTCTGGCCCACAGAAGTAGAATCATGTTGAACAGGTAGAAGCATAATTTTAAAATTAAAAGAAATAAAATGTACAATGAAGTCTCACGTACATTTCTATCTACCACTTTAAACTCACTGAATAGTAATAGTGATCTCCAAAAGGCCAAAGTAGGGAAAAGCAGCTCTGGGATTCAGTCCATTACTCCTTTATGTTGAAATAAATGGCCAACATCTTAGCTTCACTGACATCAGTAGAAAAGCTCCTATTGACCTATGCTGAGCATGGATTTTACCCAAATGAGTCCAATAGTGCGTTAGGTCCCATTTGTCTTTAAGAACCTCACTGAAAGGATTATCAAAAACAATTAAAAGTAGCCCCACTGCTGGCACATTGAAGTGTGAATGTATCTGACACGTCTGCAAATCTAGATAAAGTCTAGTGTTGTAGGGACCAAAGGCAGCAGAATTGAGCAATATCATCACAGAGGTAAGAGCAGAACTGGAGTACCAACACTTTCAGGGAAGGAGCAACTAAAAAAATACTGAAGTGTCTCAGAAACAGCTTTGTGAATACTTACATCAGAGTTCTAAAGAGAAAAATTGGCTTTATTCCACAGAGACAAGCAGGAAACCAGCTATTGGGGGAAAAAAAAAAAAAAGGTGCTGACATAGTCTTACACATCTGAGTACTGCTCTGGAAAACTAACCTATGCTATGAACTGAAACATACCCCGCTCCTTTTAACTGTCTTTTTTTCTTTTTGTTTGAATGACAATGTGTCAGTTATTTACAGCAAAGTATATACTCTTCCCAGAGTGCTTCTCATTAAAGTATGCCTAGCTGAGTGCTGGCACAAAAAGGGGCTAAGAATTAATTCAACCAAATTAAAGTTTGCCATTTATTCAAAAGAATATACTGTACAGCTTTCTCAGACTTCTTCCCTAAAAAAAATTTATAAGTTGCCTTCATATTTTGATAACTTGGTGGTTTTGTGTTGGCTGGTTTGTTTTGTTCTTGTTGTTTGTTTTAACCAGATTAGTCATCTTTATCATCCTGAAAACAGTACCACGATCTCTGCACTACTTGAAGAATTAACTTGTATGTATAATACATTATTGTGGGATTTAGTATAAGGACCAAAAGATTATTAATTGCCTCAATGGACTGTACAGTTATTTGGGTGATCTGGAAACACTCAACAACTAAAGACAAATTTAAATTCTAACTTCTAACTGAGCTAACAAGCATATCTTAACCTATCATAACTGTAAATAACATACTTAGACAATCACAACTCAGATTCAGCAAGTCACAGTTAAGGTAATTTCTACTGATGACTGCAAGCTTTTACTAAGAATAAGAAATTAAGGGCAAGGTTACTGAATGTTGGCAACCATTAGGTAAAACATAAAAAATATTAATACATTATGTGTTATAAAAGGGAAATTTCATTATGCCATATTACCACACTTCTCTAAATATTCCTGTCACTTCCATAAGGACTGTTTCTTTTGACAAGAGATTATGCTCCAAGCCAGTGTTGCTACACTAGCTGAATTTGCCACAGAAAAGATTTCTACCTTGATACCTAAAAGGGTTTTTATACAGAGTGCTAACTGACTAAGAACATAAGAACATTCTTACAAACTGTAGTTGTTTACTAAGTACTCCTGTTTCTACTCGTTGTCTGAGTGTGCTCAATGACGATATTGTACTGTAGCTGGATAACTAAAGGCTGCAACTATAAAATTTACCTACAGCAATTTATTCAAGGTTTCATCATCACGCTGCTTTGAAGCTGAAAATGAAAGAGTTTACATTTAATGAAGACCATCTGAAGTGTCCCCATTGCAGCTGCAGGCTCTGTGGAAGCTGTTGTGCAGGAGGCAATATGCTGCATTGTAATGCAGATTTGCTTAAGAGTGCATCTGCAGCAACAAGATCATTTCCCATGGTCTTCACTGTATTTCTTCTATTATTCATAGAACACCATGTAAATGAAGCTATAAATTTTACCACATACTAAATACAGAAAGAAGATAATGGAAACTGTGAATTATGAATGAATCACTGTTATTGTGATTCCTCAAGGATTATGATGTAGATGATTACATGCATGCAAAGACACTGTAGCTAAACTTCTTTATATTGATCTTGAAAAATGATTCTAAGAATATTATAATTAATATACAGAATTCATAGATTTGTTTTTCATGACAAAGCCAAATACAAGTAACTGTCAAAGGCAATTACATATCAATGCTACCTAGGGGCAGGCAAGCATACTCCTATTTGGAATTACTGAACTGGGGAGAGAAAGACAATAGTTTACAAAAATGTGTTTCCCCACTACCCACATGTGTTTTTTCACATTTAAATAAGCCACAGGCAAACTTTGTTGAGTATTCTGTAGCAAGCACATTCAAATGCCAAGGAACGAGCAGTAAGATAGGGGCTCTTCTTTTTCATAGTGTGGCTGAAATGAAGCAGTTTCCTTAAATGAAAGAAGTATTCTTCCATAAACTGCACAATCAAGATACCCTACAAGTATGAACCTGTCTTTACGAGTTTTATTGTGATGGCAAGAGACAATTATTGCTCTTACCCTTTAAGAATAATTGTCAGTGACATGATCCAAGTCAGGAACTGTTCTGGTTTGATAATGTTTGGAAATTTGTAAAATTATTCACCAAAATTACCCTAACTACAATCAACATCAGCAAAACATGTATTAAACCTTAGGGCAAGTCGAAATCCCACAAAATATAAAGACAAGAAAACATACATTAAAATGCATTGGATCCTGAAATTCTCACCCCCTGTGAAACCTCTAGAACTTTGTTCATTTCTCATAACAACTTTTAGTCTGTTTGTAGCTATAGAGTAACTGACTGGCTCTGTCCCTCCTTTAAGTAGACTTGTTGACTTAAATACTTCTACAAGAAAATGATGAACAAGACATTTCTAATTCATTACTGCATACACCTGTGTTCTTCACCAATCATATCTGCAACTTCCTGTGCATTTTTGGGTCACAGATTTTAGTTACCAGGCAATACAGGCATCTCACATATTCCTGAGTTCATTACTTGCGCATCATGGGCAGGGCCCCAAGTCCTTGCCCATTTTTTTCCACATTAGAATCCACACCTAAAACGTCAACTCTGAAGTAGTGAAAGTGAGGGATAATAATGGAATTTCCACACCCTCTTTATAGTCAACACAGCCTCTAAATTTGTGCTAAGGCATATGCTGTCGGCATGAAAATACACTTTTGCACATTATCATTCTCCTATGGAAAAAAAACTGGGATATGAAATAATGAGGATTCTTAACCTGAGTTCATTTCAAAGGACTGCAAAAAAGCCCACTATGAAAACAGAAAAAACAACCAACTGTACTTGATTATTTCAAACCAAGAGAAAAAACTTGAAAAGGACCTAGTGAATAGTCTCAGGATGTGTTTTTGGCAAATCATTCTGTATTTCCATACAGGATGGCACCTACCTAGCGTAATTAGTATCTGATGTATCTGATGATACAAGCATATTTCGATCATTTCTC
>VZTO01009902.1:20570-31091 GCA_013400615.1 Syrrhaptes paradoxus
GACTGCAAAAAAGCCCACTATGAAAACAGAAAAAACAACCAACTGTACTTGATTATTTCAAACCAAGAGAAAAAACTTGAAAAGGACCTAGTGAATAGTCTCAGGATGTGTTTTTGGAAAATCATTCTGTATTTCCATACAGGATGGCACCTACCTAGCGTAATTAGTATCTGATGATACAAGCATATTTCGATCATTTCTCTAATTTCTAACCTGTATTATTTGTTCACTAGAACACCTTGTTACTCATGTGTTGATTTTGCTGTAGGAAATTTGTTCTACTTTAAACCAATGGACTTACTTGCATTCACTCCTATTCTGATGACCTTCACTATCTCAGCACATTTAAAAAAAAAAACCAAACAAGCAAACCTATGTTAACACACAATAACACAAGTTAGTATAAAAATCTAAAAAAAAAAAAAAGAAAACAAGCAGAATTCCAGGGTGATTTGTTATAAGATTCCTGTTGTGGCATAAAGAACTTCAGAGAAAAAGCAGTGCATGTTTGTTAGTGTAGCACCATCAAACTGAAAAATAAAAGTGATTAAATAGATGTAAGAGCCTTATATATAACAACACAGAACCACAAGTTACTACTTTTACTACAACATCTCACTCAAACATATAATAAAATTCACCCAGCCAGATGCTATATTCAGAGCCCAGAGGCTTTGACTGCAATAGATATTCTGTAAAAAAAAACTAAGGCCACCAAGTTTAAGCTTCATCAACTCTCAACTGACTTGTTTCCTTTGGTACATTCCATTTGTAAAGCATGTTAGCTACAAATCTAAATTCATTCAAAATAGTCTACATAGTGTTCGTTACATACTTTCAAGTACTACACAAAAACTACATAATTCAACTCCACCACAATGGCAATTTAATTATTTTCATTTCACAAGTGGCAAAACAGAGGCAAGCGAAGCTACTGATCAGAAATAACAAGAAAACAATATCCTAACTGACTAAGAAATCACAAGTTCCTGGACTTACAACATTATCAACATTCTGAAGTAGGTTTGCTTTTATTTAAGACAGACCCACATGAAAATGGATTCATTTTGCATACTTTTGTATAAACAAGAATACATTATTCATATTAGGGCACAAACCATCATGAACTACATAATCACATAAACAAACAATACATGATAATGCATTATTCATAAAGGTTAAATTTAAATCTAATTGATTAATAATTTAGCGGTTTAAGTGTATGCATCTTACACAATTAAAAATATGTAATATAAACCTATAGAATTAACAAACCTAGGTTTTGATTGACCAGGTAAATTTAATACTAATGATTTCTAATATTTGGAGTGCTAGGGTTTTTTCTATAGAATTTATTTGCATTTATTATATTAATATTAGTATCATTCATGTTACTTAATGTTTGACAATTCTATTTTTATTTATCGAGAAAGCCTGCACCACTATTCTTTCACATCACAGTTTTGGAAATCCCTAGGGTTCAGTCTAATCGTCTGGTTTTACTTTGCTTAAAAATACCTACTTTTGACCAGAATTACTGTGTGATTTAGCAATGTGCAACTCCTGGTCCTCAGCTTCTGACAGCCCCGCTGACTGTGAGGTCAAACTTTAAGGGCTAATTCTCAAGGTACTAGGACAGAAGAGTATCCACACAGCACGAAGAGTTGATGTCACCAGTCTAACAGGGGCACTATATACCCAAGTCCTCCCCAAAGAATTCAGAAGTCCGCGCAATCCTGTGGGCACCCATCCAATTCTGCCAACTGTTTGTAGACGTTTGCTGCTGCTGTTGGTGCACTTGCACCTTCTGGAGACCCCACCTGCGCTCAACTCCCTGCCTATTCTAAAAGGTCTTCAGAGAGCACGGATGAGGGTGCCACACCATCCGTCAAAGCCAAGACGCATAAGTGAGCCAACAAGGAGGGCTGGCCGCACTGCCAGCCTCAACCAGCTCCACACCGCAGGGCTCCCTTCATGTGAACTTCGCCCTGGACTGGAAGCCATGCCTCTTCCTAAGGCATGTGGCTAGTTTTATAGCCCTTCAGTACAAGATGCCAACAATCCGTACAGTTTGGAAAGCTAGTATACTAGAGAAAATTAAATTATGACTTCCATGCATCTTTAGTAGTATTTAATTGATCAGAAAAGAACTTCTTAGGTACCAAAACAAGAGAAGCAAAAAGGATTCATTATTTCCTCACCTGGACATTCATAACAGCCATAGAGGAAATGACTCCATAGAACATGGATTACGTCTCACTGTACAAACATGTCCTTTGATCTGGTATAGATGTACAAACATTAGCTTTCACAAAAAAAAATATAAACAAAGCATTTGCTTATTTTCAAGGGCTCTTCTGAAGGTAAACTGGAATGAGGAGGCAGTAATGTTCAGAAAGATCAGATGTAATTTAAAACACTTCCAAGTAGTTCTGTACACGGTTAAGTGATTCTCAGCACATGAACTTGAAAACTGTTGTGCAGAATAGAGACTAATTCTCTCTTTAAAAGAAAGATCAGGTTTCCTGTTTCTCTATCAAACTGGGGTTTTCGTTAACGCACACTTCTAGAACTGACTGTCCTGATGGCACACTGCTTTTTGTTTCCATTCCCATCACTAAATATGACAGGATTTAGAAATGTTTAACCTTATCTGAAAAAAGAATCTGATACCTTTATTAAGTCAGTTCTATAGTACTGTTATTCAAATAAATCAGAATCCTAGGACCAGAGAACTTAGTTTTGATTCTGAAGTGACAGTCAACTCAACAACCAGACAGACCAAATAATCAAGTCCAGACACTATTCAGGTCCAGCGAAACTTATTTTCTCCCAATTTAGTTACTCATGCTGTTCTGTGCAACTGATCAACAGCAAGCTTCACAACATAAACCAGGTTTCAGTTAAAGACTGCCAGGCAGACAGAAGTGTCTGCAGATTTAAAAACAAACAAAAAAACAACTCGCACACAAATATCCTGCCTGGTACTTGGCAAGGAATGCAGAAACTTTTGAAATCTAATCTCTTAAGAAAACAGAAGGTTAAATCAAATTCTTGAAGTGTGTCAATTAATATCCACTCAGACAGATAACACATACTTGATTTTTTTTATGAAATCACATCAGCAACAGCTGCAAATATGAAGATACTTCCTACCACTTTCAGAAATTTTCCACCCAAGCTTCAATTTATGAAGCTAGAAAAATCTTTCTAAGAACTAAGCCAGGGATATTTATTTGAAGCTGAAGTGCTTTGCCAAAAACATTCTCCAATAACATCAAGATTGATGATGTTTACACACCAATTCTGTTAAAGACAAATAAATGAAATGCCAAAAACAGAAAATCCAAAAAAAGTAAGACATCTCTCATCACTTAAATAAACACAAGGACACTACATGCTGGGTAAAGTTCAGACATCCAGTAATGATGATTACTAGGTTTGATATCTACAAGAACACAGCTTCCAAAAGAGTCTGAAGTCACTATTTGATTATTCCATACTTCACAGTGTTTAAATACTTCTCCTGAGGAAACTCATTACAAAGATAATGGTCTCCAGAAGTCTAGATGTTGGGCATCACCTTTTCCAGTGGCTTATGAGGAAGCCAAATGACAAAAACTCCATGATAAGTCAAAGACTGTACAACACACCGATGACTGCATTGGGAGCAGAGCATGAGTCCTACCTACCTTTGATTAAAGGCTACTTTCCACCTGTTGAGCTTATAAGAGTGAAATAAGATACACCACATGCCTCCAAAGGTACTTCTAAACTAGGCTTCTACTCCAGCATAGTCCATATTTATGAATGCAAATATGTATTTACAAACAACAAGTCACAAATGAAAAGCTTTGTTTTGCTGAGGCAGATGCCCATTTGCACCAAAATATAAGTCTCTAAAGCAGATTTATTTTTACTAGAATTCAAAAAAAAAAAATCCCAAAACCACAAACCCAAACATGCAGAACTATCACAGAGCTACTGTTACCAGAACTTCATTTTATACTTCTCTCAGACGTAAATTACACCACATACTGCTGTAAAGATGCTAGTTCTATTACTGCAATTTTCACAGTGTGTTCCTTTATTTAACATTTTTCTCTATTTGTCCATAGAAATCCATTTTGTAAAACATATTGGCAGTCTTCTAAAATGTGATTTATGGTACCATTTAAGCACTTATCACTTGCTATTCATTCTTCCAGCTACATTATTCTTCTGGGCTACAAAATACTAAGTACCTCAGCAAGGTAAACATTTCTTAATTTATTCTTTTATTCTTTTTCAGAAAAAACAATCTTTTTCCTGGCCTGTTAATTAATCATAAACCAAAATAAATCTACTAATGATTTAGATGTCAAGATTTCTTGTTATTCATCAGCACAATGAAGCCTTAGGCCTTAATACTGAAAAAATACAGCCACCTCCTTAGCTTTAAACACAAAAGTAGCTTCAATTTTCTCTAAAGACTTACAGAACTGTAAACCAACTAGGCTCTTTTTCCCCCTCATTCATAATGAGAGGTGATAGTTGCAACTAGTGCAAACTAGAAAAAGCAGACAATTTTTGAAAACAACCCCCACTTTGGCCCCAGCCAAAGCTCTGTATTCCAGAGAGCAGTTTTCCTTTTTCCACCCACACCAGAGAGCCTAATTAATATTATTTCTCTTTTCAAGCCTCTCCTCATTTTTATGCATAGACTATTGCTGGTGAAACAAGACAAACATGACTTTTCTATGACATAATCAACCAAATTAATTCTCTAATGATGCTAACTAGCAACATGACAAGCAGCCTGCACACCCCCAGGATAACCACCTTTCTGAAAATGCAAGGAGATAAGTCATTGGAAATTAATTATTACACGTACAAAGCTCTGAAGTCAACATTAAAAGGCTTGCAAAGTGCAGAACATAGCTTTTCAAGTACTTCCAAGGCTGACATCTAGATAAATAAGACACCAACTCACCACAGTAGCATTCACCGTACATACTAAATTTTTTTCATCTGTTCAATCCCACAATATTATACAGAACCCTCTGAAAACACAGCCTAGGACCTGGCTCTGTGAAACACAGGACCTGAAGAGACAAACAGGTAAAAAGAAGAAGAAGGCTTCCCAATTAGGACCTGCATACTGGATTTAAGAGATGGCAAGAGGCTTCTGCTGGAATTACAGGAGTTAATTCCTATAAATTGAGTATGATAGCCTACCATAATTTCAGACAAACACTGATGACACATCAGAAGACAATTCCAACTGCACTGGCAAGAAAATGAGTTTGGCTTTTTATGTGTCATACAGTCATAGAGTGCTATAAGCAAACATATCACATATTATTTGAGGTTGCTGAGTTACAAGACACTAAACTAGCACATCCTTTAACAATTCTCTACTTAAAAGCAAGGAAGTGAATTAGTTAGAGACACCATGAATCACTAACTCTCAACATAAATGTTACAATGATCAAGTAGAAGTAAGCGTACGTATCACAAAAACAACTTCAAAGGTAAGCCTTTTTTCTTGCAAATAAAATACTATTTTTTACATGAATAGCAAATCAAAATATGCAGATAAGCAAGCAACAAGCACTAATAATGGCCACCAGCCAACACTGACATGAATAATTTTTAATTGGTAGGGAGAAGCAGTTACTGAAGCCTACTGTCAATTGAGCACATTATCTGCTTGGTACCAGCAGCCCCTCAGTAACTCAGTAGTCCCTAACCCCTTTCTTCTGAGCATACAATACAAGATGACCACAACAACTTTTAAATATCTTAAGTTGCAATACCTTTTCATCAAATGCAAATTGAGTTTTCAAAGATATCAAAGCCTAGAAGCTTTGGATGAAAAGTGGCAAAACAGTTTAAAAATATATATATAAATACCAAAGCAAAAAGAAAAAAACAGGTGGAAGAAAACTTTTTTGACACAGCAAGCACTTTTAACAGCATGTAATAGAAGCCAGTTCTAAGACCCTTCTCTTCTCCTCCTCTATGATAGTCTTCAAAAGCTCTCTATTTTGAAGCCAAATAAAAATCCAGTCCAGTACTAAACCAGATAATAAATATAAGAACTGTGAGGGCAAAAGTCTAAGTGTATAGAACACAACTTTTAAAAATCTATTTTAAATTAGCTTCATCTTGATAATTCCATCACAATGAACGTTCCAGAAAACAAATGCTCCCTTTATAGCTCTGACTCAAAGCAGAAAGATAGCATAGCATCAATTGTCTGACTAATTTTTCACACTGATGGATAGAAGATGAGCAACTGGGATTGCTGGGAAACAATCAACTATCTTAGCATTTGTTTCTGACACAATCCAGCATTTGCAGCTCCCAGTCTAAAAGGATGAAAAGACTGTAGAAGATGGAAAGTTTTTATTTTCTCATTGTCTTACCTTTTCTGTCTGCTACACAATACTACTAGTGTACACACTTTAACTGAATATATAGACAGGAAGCTTTGTTCCTTCAAATACTAGTTAACTTTCAGAACTTGTGACCTCCAGAGCTTATTCATTTTCTGTTCTTTGCTGTTTGTGAAACTCAAAGCTGAGAAGGACAGGAAGTATGCAAGAAGAAAGAAGCATCACCTAGAAAATTATATATAAAAGCTTTTAAAAAACACCTCACTGGAGCTGTATAACATGAAGAATTTGATTAAAATTCAGTTATGGCTACATTCTCTGCAAGGCAGTCTTTCTTTGGCAAAAATCCACCTTGACAAGAGGTTGACCCCTTCACAAAAAAAATGCTGGACCCATCTTTACTCTTTATACTACTTAAAAACCCTCGTTCCTCTGACTTTAGCAAAGGCAGCTTGACAACGGGAAGCCAGTGCAGAGCCATTGCCCAACATGACGTAGGTCTAACAATGAGTTAATAGGATTCAGGTCACATGCTGCACAATCAGCATTAAAACACAAGAAGTTGCACATGTTTAGTAACACACCAGATCTTTTCCCCATTCCCCAGTCATAACTCACGTACCAACTCCTTGCTTAATTATTACTATCTGTGGATTGTTACTCCCTAGTCCATCACATTCATTTCTGACCCCGACTATTGTTGGCTTTCCTGGGAATTGCCCCAGCCTGTTCTTACAAGTAACACTGGGTACAGAACATGCCTGCAATGTGGAAACTCTAGAGAAGGTGAACACAAGAAATACATGTGCCTTTTCCATTTTGAATATACGTAAAATAGCAGTATCTCTGAAGACGCTTTAGCTTGGCAATGATTACAGAATGACCGAGTGACTGCTAGAGAACTTCAATAACACCCTGACATCTTGTAAAAACTATGATTGCTGGTTTGGAAACAAACAGCTTCCTTTACAGGGCTTACAACTTTCTCTATCCTGCTGCATACTATACAAAGTAGCTACAAGCCTGTGCTATCACATCATTCAGTGTATTATTTGTGAAAAAGATTTTCTACTTCTGCTGGTTTTAAATCAAGTCTGAGCAAAGGTATTCTAATATGTCTCAAAATACTTTTCTGCAGTGATACTCCTTGTTGAAAAATTGCTTCACTGGAAAGATTAGAAAAACATTTCATCTCCATTCTCCAGTCTTCCTATCCTTGAGAATGGTTGTCAGGCTAAGAAATAACTATAGGGAGCCCTCTGTTAAAATGCTAGCAGTGATAATGCACATTAATTTTCACCACTGTCTCATAAGTATCTTCATGCTGAGAAGGGAATCATAGTTTACATATTGATGAGAACAGCATAAAGGTACTTCCCTGTAGTTTCACATAGGCAGTACACAAGAATAGGACTGCAGGGTTCCCCAACTCTCACCTGAAGTTTCTGTACAAAAAGGGACACATTTATAATCCCCTACTGCTATAGAAAGAAGAAGAATAAAATAATCTGTTCTCCATGCCCATCGTGAACAGGACTAGTAATGGGTTTAAATTACACTGAGAAAGCTTCAGCTTAAATGCAAACAAAAACCCTTCTATTAGTAAAGACTGGAAGAGATTGCCTGGGGAGACTGCAAAGTCTGTCATTTCAAATCTCGAACAGTAGCTTAGACAAACATCTGTCCTAAATCCTGAGCTTTGTGAGCTTTGAACTGTCCAGTACATTAAGCATTGCAAGGTTTCAAATAAGCTCTCCAAGCTGATGAACTCTCCAACAATTGACATGTGCAATGCTATTCAAGATACATTAAGAGCTACTTAGCAGCAGGTACAGTATTAAAAACCGTATTTTATTTCACTCTCATCCTTAACAAGTGAGAAATACATTAACATAATGCTATGGGTTTGATTAGAACCAAGCAGGAGAAAATAATCCATCACTTTCATTTCAAAAATAGTAGCTACAAATTCAGTACCTATAAGCTGTGCCCATGAACTCCATACACGTGAGGAATATTCTGGTCTCAGTTACAAAACCTGAGTTCAACCTACAACAGCATCACAATTGTTATGACCGGACCATTATATAGAATATTTAACAAACACACACATTGGGTAAGAGAAATGAGCAAGATGAACTCACTAATCTTTAAAGTTAATATGGGGAAACTAAAAATATACAGATTTCATATTTACATATGTTGCTGACTACCTGTTTCCTACTTTATGCTCTGTAGCTGACCACAGCAATTGTATCGAAACACACACAGAGCACGGGAAGAATTTGGGAGAGCAGAAAGTAAATTCTTGAGTGGAGTTTTGGCTTATATTCTTACTGTTTCAGGTAATGCAGGAGTTTCTTTTGGATAAGAAACACATAAGAGATTGAAGTTCATTTAAAAGACATGTTTTACAGGTATTCTTAGCAATTTCTGAACCTTGTCCAATCCATCAACAGCCTTTTTAAATTTTTTAACATCAGAACTGGACATGAGCATCCCTAATTTGCTTTCAGTAATGCCACCTAGAATGACATTATTCGCTAGGTATTTGTTTTCACTATCTCCTCTTACAAATTCCAGAATCTCATTCACTTCCTTCATGTGCTGTTTAAGACCATTAGGGCTGAACGGCTGCCCCCCTCACATTCCCTCCCTTTTACTCACCCCAGCACTGGCATTTTTGACACCACTAACAATCTGACTGAAAACTTGTTTTCCCGAGAAGCTGGGAAAGACACAGACAGAGAATGACAGAACACTTCAGGCACAATGGCAGCCATCGCATGGTTCATGTTAGTCCTGGCAGGTCACCTTTCACAACAGGGTACTGGCTTATTCCACTGCCAATAACATCCCAACCTGCTATAGCATTTACATATGAAAACATGTAAGTATGACTTGAATTTCCTTATTTTAACACATTCACACACACTAAATTTTTTTATCTTTTTACTTGGTCTTTAAGAGAAAAAAAAAAATATTTTACTTGGTGTTGCATTACCATCACCTTTACCATGGTGCTTTTACCCAGGCTTTCTGAGCAAAGGGTCATGGCAACCTGACAAATCACAAAGCTGTCTCAGCTAGTAAACAACATAGCAGGTCAGACGCGGGAAGCAAGGAAGATGGATATTCAGGACTGTTCAAATAGACTTCATGAAGACTTACTAACATGGGAATGTCCTGTGGTTTCATTTGACTACTCAGTTCTGCTCTGGGTTGGTTTAATTCGAAAAGACACCCAGGGACATCTTTTAACATTACATACTTGGTCCTGAGCAAGCGGTAAGGGACCAAAGTGGAGTTCATTAAGACAGCTGACAACCTCTCAGGAAACTTTTCTTTCTCCTTTCTACTGACTACAAAAGCAACACCCAAAAAAAGAGGACAAATCTAGGGTTTCAGTTTTAAGCTTGTATGCCTCTTTTTACAATCCCTACTGAGGTTCTTGTTGTGTTAACCCAAGACCATATCCAGTATCCCCACAGATCTTTAGACTTATTTGACACATCCTTTTTAAAAACATTTAATTAGACATAAACAAACATGCACAACTACCTGAACATGACTATTACTTAATAGCCTAGAATTTGAGCTTCTAAAATAATGTCAGTTATATTCCTAATAAGAACACAGGGAAGAGCAGTAAAGTCAGTAACATGTATTACCTCATATGGTAATCCATTGTAAATGTAAAACCACACAGAACCGCAGTTCTGCAGGATAGTTAACAGAGAGCATGGAGATTTGGGAAAAGTTCACCATAATAACTGTATGCACTATCAAAAATCAGAAGTTGCATATGCGCTACAGTACAGTGTTACTTCTTGATCCTTTCCATTTTGGAATTTAGGAAATCGAAAGGATTGGACAAAAAATCCACAAAAAAAAACATTATTAGAACCAATCCATCATGACTGAGTTTCTAGACAGACAATAGCATCCTGGCCCCTTCTCCTGAAATTATATTTTGTCATCAAGTTAAAATGGAGAGAGAATTCTGTTCCATCATCATTGGAGACACCAACAGTTCAAATAAATTATTACAGTACACCACTGCATTGCATCCTTCTGGGAAAACTGCCATCACTCACAGTATATAAAACACAAGTGTTGCAAGCTTATTTCTATCTTAGTT
>VZTO01009903.1:0-37551 GCA_013400615.1 Syrrhaptes paradoxus
CTTAAATGTAAGAAAGTAGTACGTGTTTCTGACACTGACTCACAGTGCAGATGACTTTCTCCTTCCTTGGGATTACACCTGGCATAGCAGTAGCAGCCTTGAAACCCAACAATGTTCAACATTACTCTTTTGCACACATGGTTTTATTTTTGAATTCTAAATAGTTTTTAAGGTTTCTAAAAGTCTTCATTTTTTTAAAAGCAGGAGTATTTATTTTCAGTATAACTGGTGCATTCATTACTTCCATTGTGGACTAGTAACTTTAAAATGTGTTATCTTTATGTGATAGCAACAATTTCAGCATAGGCATCCTAAAAATTGAGTAATATTTCTTATTTGCAAATAAAAAATGAAGAACAAATATTAATTCCATTCCAATTACAAGCAAGGTCCTATTGGAAGTGCACAACAAATTATTTCTAAATTACTATAAATAATTTAAGTAGAAAAAATGTGTTATTGGTTTCTTATTCTTCAGGGTGGAGTTGATCATAATAGATAGAAAAGAGGCTGAGGAGGTACAAATTGGTATGTAAAGCCAGTAGAAAGACACTGGGGCAGAACAAGCAGGATGAGCAAAAAGTTCTTTGAAACAGCTTGTAGTGAAGACAAATTTACAAAATGGTAATTGAACAACAGACACAAAAATATAACAGATAATTTAAGAAAAACATCAGTGATTATAATCATGCTTGAGACCTCCTTATGTATCAGTTCTGATAATACCTTATTGCAAGGAGTGTATCTGTATACTTGTATAGTACTGGTTGATTTAGGATATAAGTAGTTAGGTACAGGTACACACTACTTGAAGTGAGTGCATTCCTGAATTGGGTGCACTAGAAGAAAAAGTTACAGTTCAGTCTATATAAAGATATGAATTGCTATGTAGAGGTGCCTTTTTCTGTTGATTCTGTGAAGCGTGTGGTTCATTACCTGTGAGGATAACACCTTTGGTTTAAGTAAACCGAACCTGGTCCTTGGAACTTTGATCCTGCTTTTGCTCTGCTCCATACACAGGGCAGCATATACTCCAAATTGTTCACATGAAGAATCCCATTAGCTTTGCTGGCTAGTCTTTGAACAGTGGGATGGGAACAGTGTGTCTCAGTAGTAGTTTTTTAAAAACAGACCTATAATTTTCTGATAGCATATTCACCAAATATTTTAAGAAAATGTATGTATCTGCACATCATTATTTTGCCACTTTCATAATTCCAACAGTATTAAAATCTTCCACATCTTTTTATTTTTACAGTTTGAATAAGTTAAAAATGCCTTCTAAGTTGTAGTTCAGTGGAAGCATCGTCTAAACCACTCCTACTAAATTCTGATTGCTTTCCCATGCAGAAGCTTAAAGTGCTTACTTACATCATATTTGNTAATAGCAGCTGAGGTACAGTATTTCTATTAAAAACAAACTAAAAATACCTTTCTAGAAGGTTTTGTTTCTGGAAAGGTTGCCTCCAGCTTTGTAGGAAATACCATGACACCATATAACTTTGGAGACTTTATTCTATCAAAGTCTGGGACAAAAAGTATGAAAACAGTTAAATACATCTCTAATACTTCTGAACCTGTAATGCCTTCATCAGAAGTCATCTCCCTTTTTCTATAGAAGTATAAAATTGTTTAGCTAAAACCACAGTTTTTTGAAGTGAAACAATATCAATTTGCATGGTTTAATGTCTGTTCTTTTCAGGACTTTAAAGAAGCAACATTGTTTAGTCCAGTTGACAGCCAGATCTTTCAAGCTATTGGAGTCTGCTGTCATAGGTAAGATACATAAGTTTGTTTGATGGAGAGTAGAAAAATGAAATAATTCTTGCCCTTTGTATTCCTGTTCCCCTTTTCATATTGAGTACACTGAGAACTGGGTAAGGGAAAAAAGGAGAAGAGGAATGGGAAAAAGAAAATTAGATATTTTTCAGCAGCTTGTGTATAAACCATTTTAAGATGCATGTGGGATCCATCCTGCAGTCTCTAACCCCACGACTCTCTGTCAGCAGGGTTGGAATGAAACCCTAATTTGTTTCTGCAGCAAGTGTTGTGCTTTTAAAAAGCACTTGGCTTACAACACTTGATGTTATTTGTTAGCTAAATATATTTAATCTTTCCTCTTTTGGTAAAGAAGTCAGGTTGTGCTTCAGGTAGACACAGGTAGCTTATATTCAAACAATATCTGATCTTGCAGCATTATCTTGGTAAAATGATTTTATACTTTGACATGTTAAAGTTTTTGCTTCATGTGTAAAGATACTTACTAGCATTCATTGACATTTCAAGTATTCATCCTTTGTGTTCCTACTCAGTATACCTCAGATGCATCAAGTTTTATTTAAGGATGGAGTTCCACATTTGGCTTACTCTTAGACCAGAATGGTCCATGCTTAGAACCCTGAATACCATATCTTTTTGCCCTGCAAGTTTAGTATAATTTGGATAAGCTCAAGAATTGGTGTGAGAAAAAACAGACAGAAGGGTTGTATTATAAATAAATTTTCTATGGCTGAAACGTCTGTGCCTGAACAGACTACCAAAAACATGGCTGGTCATGACATTTGGACAGCATGAATGACTCAGATAAAAGTCTCTCTGAGTACAATGGTTGAAAAGGCAAAAGTTAATTACAGTTCTGCTGTTTTCTTCCTCAGGCCAAAGAATTCAAACTGAAGTCTACAAGGTCTTACACTGATCATCTTCATTGTTGTAGCCATCAGGGAGCACATAAAGAAAGCAAATTTAAGGGAAAAAAAAAAGTCCTTTTTAGTCAGAATTGTACTACTTTCAATGGGCATTATGGTGTAGTGTTTGCTGATCATTTATACATTGACATTTTTATTTATAGAATTTTAAAACAGTAAACAATACATCTATTTTCAGGCTTCATGAGTTTGAAGAAGCTGTGAAATCATTTGACCGGGTTCTCAAACTAGATCCGGTTTCTGTGGATGCCTATGTTGGACGAGGAAATTCGTACATGGAAAACGGACATGAGGCTGGTTGTAAACAAGCACAGAAAGATTTCTTGAGAGCAATTCACCTGAATCCAAGCTGTATAAAAGCCAGAATTTGCTTAGGATATAGCTTGCAGGTAACACACCAAAATTCATTGTCAATGCTGTGTTTAATCAAACAAAATAACATCAATCTTGTATGCATACATTTATATAATACATAATAATGATAGACATAAAATAATCCATATTCTTTAGACAAGCCTTATGGCATCTTCTTTCTTTTTAAGTAAATGGATAGACCATTATTTTCTTTTCACTTTTGTGCCAAATCTTGTTGGAGTTCTGCTCTTGAATAACGGAATATCGAGTAACATTACACTTGTTTGATTTACATATATGGTTCTCTGATAAACTAACATCAAGAACTGGCATATTTTGTGTGTATGAGCTGTTTACTGATGGAAAAAGCAGCCAAAGTGTTGATGAATCTGTGTAAAACAAAATCTTGTATTTCCTAATTATCCCAACTACATTTAGCAAATTTGCAAAAATCCCTTGGTAAAGGCCTTATATTATAATAATCTCTGAAAAGTATTTACCTATGTAGAAAATTAGCTTCTCTGTTAGCAAAGGGATATATGATAAGACTTGATGGTTTTTGTCTGTGTGTAATTTCTGTCATTTAGTAACTCTGCTTTATTATATTCAGTTGTTTGAAATGTCTTGAATTGTCATGAATCTTGTTGCAAATTATTTTTGCCAGTGCAAACAAGGGACCAATGTTAGTAGCCTGTGTCAGGTAATCTTTCATAGGTGTCACGTAAATTTCTTTCTACAGCTTTGCCAACTCATTTGAATTCTAGTTAATGCTTTCACAGTGCTTTGAGAAGTACTGTGCAAGAGAAAAACCCAGAGTGACTAGACTGGTGAGTAGTTAGGAATAAGATGTATGTAGGAACTAGACATCTTAGGTGCAGAAGACAACACAGAAAGTTCACAAAGTGGCAGGTTCTTGATGTCTGAGGGGCCTAAGTACCAGTAGATGCTTTCTCTTAAGCCATATTATACTTTTTGGGGCTTAAACATAGGCACATGTGGAGATGTGTTTTAATGTGGGGAACCAGATGATTCACGTATATTAGGTAAAATGTTTACATTTTGCCTGTGGTCCCAAGTGGCCTACTTGCCCAGAATTAAGCACTTTCTTGACTTTGCCAAATCCTTCACAAGGTATAGTATACCAGTATACCATTTGATGACTCAGGGGAGGTACTTTTGCTGAACAACCTAGTAGTTTAATTTTATTGCGATGTGAATTCCGATATACAAGTCTTCAGGTTGCAAGCTCCTATATAGCCCATCAGGAGCTGAATCTACTGAGGCACTTGAAGGTCAACAAGAAAAGCTTCTACAAGTACATCAGTAGCAAAAGAAAAAACAGAAAATAGGGGCCTGCCGCTGAATGTGACTAGGGATGTGATAATAAAGGACATGCAGAAGTACTCAATGCCTTCTTCACCTTGGTCTTTACTGGTAAGACTGGCTTTTAGGAATCCCAAGTCCCTGCGACCAGTGGAAATGTCCAGAGCAAAGAAGACTTACCCTTGGTGGAGAAGGACCAGGTTAGGGAACATTTAAACAACATGGACATATACAGGTCCATGGGACCTAATGGAATACACCCACAAGGCTGAGGAGCTAGCCAATATCACTGTGAGGCCACTCTCAATTATCTTTGAAAGGTCACTAGCAACCAGTAGAGGTTCCTGAAGACTGGAAGAAAGTAAATGTCACTCTTATCTTCAAGAACGGCAAGTAGGATCAGGGGAAGTACAGGCAGGTCAGCCTTGCTTCAGTCCCTGGAAGGGTGATGCAGCAAGTAATTCTGGAAACTATTTTTAAACACACAAGGGACAAGAAGGAGATTGGGAGTAGTATGCATGGTTTTATGAAGGAGAAATTATACTTAATCAACCTGATAGCCTTCTATGATGAGATGAGTAGCTTGGTGCATGAGAGATGAAGGCTTATGGGGGAATGTTTATAAATAGGTATAAATATCTGATGAAGGAGTATGAATAAAGTTGGGCCAGTGTTTTCTTAATGGTGCACAGTGACTGGATAAGAGCGAATGGACACAGACTGAAAGGAGCCCCATGATAGGACAGGAGGCAATGGGCACAAACTGAAATACAGGAAATTCCATTTAAACGTCAGAAATATATATATATATACACATATATTTTCTGTGAGGATGATCAAACACTGGAACAGATTGCTCACAGAGGCTGTTGAGTCTCCATCCTTGACGATATTCAAAATCTAACCAGACATGATCCTGGGCAACCTGCTCCAGCTGACCCTGTTTGGAGCAGGGAGTTGGCCTACATGATCTCCAGAGATCCCTTCCAAACTCAACCATTCTGTGATTCTGTGATGTAGATAATACTTGCAGTTAAAACACTTGTGACAGATACATTACATAGTTGCAAAGACAATGATTATTGCATGACTAGGGAGATACTTGAAAATTAACAAGGTACTTGAAGTCATTTTCTTTCTGTAATTTAGTTGACTGCATTTCTAAATATAAACATGCTTCCATTCTCTGCTGTAATTTTTTAAGTGAGACCATGTATGTTGGCTACTTCTTACGTTTCTTATTGTGGAAACATTGCAATGCATTTTAGGCCCTTGGAAAGCTTCAGAGAGCATGGAGACAATTTACAGTTGCTATTTGCATTGATCCAAAATGCTATGCTGCATATGATGGACGAGCTTCAGTCTGTCTTCAGATGGGTGAAACTTTTGCTGCCTTTCAAGATACAAATGCTGCACTAAAGGTAGATATTAGCTTAAAGTGATTTTACTAAAATGAAACTGTTGCTATGAAGCTAAACAATACTGTACATTAATAGTTGCCAATTTGGATTCGAAAGTGAAATTATTATTTTTTTTTAAAGTAAATGTATCTTTGAAAACCAGAATAAATTATTGTAGAAATTTAAATTTTCACACGTAAGAATGCATCTGCGTTTTCCTTTCAGCTCACTACCACGGCTCCACTGCTAACAAACCGGGGTTTCATCAATCAGTTAATGGGATATCTGCCGTGTGCCATGAAGGACTATCAACAAGCAATTTCCGTTGACCCAAACTATGCATTAGCCTATTTCAATGCAGCAAATATCTACTTCCATAATCGACAGTTTTCACAGGTAAGTCTACAGTTTGTCTTTATACTGTCTTATGACTTTTTTTTCCTTGAATAAATACTGTTATAAAGCTGTCTTCAAGTACAATTTACATGAAGCTTTCTTACATTGAATTTCATGGTCTTCTACCAGGATATGAATTAATCTGTAGTAATTAATCTATAGTAATTTGGGGTTGTTTAGCCTAGAGAAGAGAAGGCTCCAGGGAGACCTTAGAGCAGCCTTCCAGTATGTGAAGGGGGCCTACAGGAGAGATGGGGAGGCACTCTTTATCAGGGAGGATAGTGATAGGACAAGGGGTAACAGTTTCAAGCTGAAAGAGGGTAGATTTAGATTACATATTAGGAAGAAACTCTGCTGTGAGACACTGGAACAGGTTGCCCAGTGAAGCTGTGGATGCCCCATCCCTGGAGGTGTTCAAGGCCAGGCTGGATGAGGCTTTGAGCAACCTGGGCTAGTGGGAGGTGTCCCCGCCCATGGCAGGGGGCTTGGAACTCAATGGTCTTTAAGGTCCCTTCCAACCTGAACCATTCTATGATTCTATGAATTAGTAATAAATAGTTGCCCTACTACTATGTGTTTAATAAGTTTATCTTATGAGTGAACTACGATTCATGACAGCTAGAATACACGTCACAAAAATTTGTAAATAATTGAGATGCCAAAATCCCACTGATGTTCAGTATCTTCCCCCTCAGCCTAACTCCCATACATTAAATAAGTTGTCCAGATTCACTATAGCACCATGACAAGGACAATGAAAAGAATCTCCTGCTGATGAACTTTAATTAAAAAGTCAGATCTTCCTCCTGTTACCACAGTAACTGGAGGTTTAAATCACCTAATTCTGCTTAAATATATTGGGTATCCTCAAATGCAGAAGAATTGGATACTGAAATTCCTCTTGCAAGACAATTTGAAATCTGCTTGAAGACAAGGACCATCTATTTTTTTGTGTGTGAGGAGGCCCCTTCAACAGTTCTTCCTTTAGTCTTCCAATCACATTTCCTGGGCATAGGCTCAGGCTTTTATTTGGTTGGAGCTTTTTGTCCAGCAGCTGTGGAAACCCAGAACCAGCATGGATACTTCAGCACTTTTCATCTACTTGAATTAATTCTCTCCTAGGGTTGCATCCGTAGACACTTCAGCTTGCAGTTTAGTTATTAAGGAATTCAACATGTATAGTACGGGCTTGGAATACAATTTTAAACCTATGTTGTACTTCATACAGCACAAGAAGTAGACCATATAAGGAAAAAAATAATGTTTGTTTGTTTGAGTTAGATTCCTTGTTGCTCTTGAGCATTAGTTAGACTTGGAAAATTCCTTAGGAATCCAAGGTCAGCCCTGCATATGGCTTCCTCTGTGATGGTGTAATGTTTTTCCTTATGCATCTGATGGCGTTCTTCTGTGACTGGTCTTGCATAGGCTGTTCTTCCTTTTTACTGTGTTTCTGTGTCTCCTTACTGTCTTTCAGAGGCTGTCTAATTGTAAAGAAAGAAGTTCAAGAATAGGTGTTGCATTATGAACTGTTTTCTGTGTTAACTCAAAATAGTGTGTAGCTTGCTTCTTCTGCTGTACTTACAATTCAGCATAAACAGCTGTTATTTTTAAAAAGTCTGTATAGGTGGTGTGTCTCTCTTTTCTGTGCACAAAGAACACTGAACAAAGTGAGTAAAGACTTAAGAATACTAATGGCTTGAAGAAACAAACTGGAATTTACAAGTTGCACATAAGCCATATCCTCAAATTTTAACAGTGTACTTTGTTTCCAATTCCTGTGTTTTGTAGGCTTATTGCTATTATTCCAAGGTATTGCAACTCGACCCCAGAAATGAATCTGCTCTTATGAATCGTGCTCTTACAAATGCGTCACTGAACAATATTGAAGAAGCAAAAGAAGACTTTGAGAGGGCAATTTGTCTCTGCCCATTCTCTGCAGCAGTGTATTTTAACAGGGCAAATTTCTATAACAGATTGAAGCAATATGAACTAGCTGAGAAAGACATTTCAACAGGTAATCTTTATTTATCTGTCATGATTATGTTTGGTAGCATACTAACAATTATGATAACAAATTATTTTGCTTTATTTCATGATTCAGAAAGTATGTGTGTATTTTTGCTAATACATTTTCTAACTAATTTGATCAGGTATTATAATGTGATTAAAAAGAGGAAGTTAAAGTAAACATGCTAACTAATTGTGGGTTTTTTTCCATTCTCAAAATTGAAAGAATATGTAAATTATAAGATAAACTGTTTCATATAATGTGTGTCATTAGAAGCTGAACAGAGCCTCATTCGAAATGAAATTGTGGTAAGAAATTATGGAAAATTGTATACTTAGCAAATCTGAAATTTTTTTGGTTTTGTGTGCGTGTATGTGTTGAGATATGTAGATGCCTAGAAAATAACATTCAGGGATCTTGTTATATATATAAACATGAAATTTAATGAACATGTTCTTTCTAGAACAAGTTTTGAAACAGTATTTGGCTTCCATAAGCTTTTCTGTCGGGAATAGACATTGTTCATAGACAAGAGGAACTGAATCAAACTTTCATCTTGTTCTTAGTAAAAAACAAATCTTTTGTTCAGGTTCAAAACAGCTGAGCTGTATTACTCTGTTGCTGCTGTTGTCATTGCTACTAACGTGAGATTCAGCAACTCTGGATACATAGGCAGACTTATTCCAGCAACTAAAGCCATGTTTAGTTTCTACTAATGGTTTTTTTTGGTTTGTGTTTTTTAGAAATGAGTTCACTTTTACAGTGGAATTTGTCAAAATGGTGTTTTTACTTCATGGCTTTCGTGACTAATATTTTTATAGTGTTAGTGAAAATTGACTGGAGCAGGGAGCTGACTGATTTTCAGAAAATTTTCTGTATAAAGCAGAATTTTAAAACAGCATATTAAGCTTTCCAACAAGTACCTAATTCCTTTTAAACAATGGAGAAACTGAATAATGCATTGGACTCATTGGCGTGTTCCAGAAGTTGATGGTAGTTTTCTTCTCTAAGATTTTACTTGTGTTTCAGAGGAAAGGATAGTTTCTGCTGTTGGGGCAAAATTAAAGTGGAGTTCATAAATGACATCAAAAAGAGAAAAAACCCCAAAGTATAAATAACATAACAAAGTTACCTACCTCTTGATGTAATGTTAATGTATGTAATATGTTTTCTCTTGTGAAAGCATGTCTGCAGATTTTGAGCACTAACAAAAGTTTTTGGACAATACTTCTCTTTATAATCATGTGATAATGTTAAAAAAAAGCACGTAATATTCTATTTCTTATTTTTACAGCATTGTCAATTCAGCCTAATGATGCCTTGATGTATAAATTTAGAGCCGATATTCGTGGCAAATTGGGTTTCAATAAAGAGGCTATAGAAGACTACAAACAAGCAATCAGCATTCAAGAACAGATTGATTACATGTGAAAAGATAATAGTTCTCATACCACTTGGGTTCTATTTACAGATTTCTTAGACCTCTAATTAAAAAAGTACAACATACAAGAAAAATTCGTAACATCTCTTCTTTTTTATATATTCTACACACATTTTATTCTTCTAAATAATAGAGTTGCCTTGATTGTGCAAAACTAGACAATTATTTAAGAATAGAATGCCATATTTAATTTTTATGAGTTACAGATTATGTATTTCTTAGTGACAAGAGATAATTGATTGTGTTGTGTGCCAAATGGAGAACAGAGAAGAGGAGTTTATAGGCAAAAGACCTAAACCATATTGATTATAGAAGGATAAAAGAAACTACACTCCCCCTTTCCCCCCCATACAGTGATGCTAACTATATGTTACCTAGGCCATCTGGGAATCAAAAATTCTAAGGTAGCTACCAAATGCTTGTGACTGCTAACTAGGTGTCACTTTCTTCCTGAGCTTCCTTCTGTAACTCTTCATAAGATTTCCCATTCCCTGTCACTCACATGGTAGTGGAAAGCCATTGTGCAAGGTCCATTTGTTGCAGTGTTTGAGAACTGCCCGGAGAAGTGAAATTTGTGAAGGACAGGATTCAGGTTGTGAGTAAAAAGTTGAGGTTACTTGTTTCCACATAAATACATTAAACTGTGGCAGCTTGAAGAGGCAGGTAAAAATGCATAAATTTATGATCATAGTTTTGTGTTCTAAGCTGCAAAAGTGGGCTTCAGAGTAGGCCATCACCGAAACATGGAGACTGAAATATGAATCTGTGTGACTAAAATTTAAAAATTGTCAGGCCCTAACCATGTACTAAATTAAACACACAAGTTTGGCATAGTATGGTCAAGATAGCAAAAGGATGAAGCAAAACAGGTATCTCTGTCTCAGAAAAGAGAAAAAGAAGGAATGGCAACGTTTTATTCAGTTTGTGGTTTCAGAAAGTGGAAAGATTTCTAAAGACACAAATGGTACTTCAATGCATAATCCCAGTGCTATAGAAACTGTGTGTGTAATTTCAGTTTAGGCTTGGATGTAAAATGGTATAAATTTTTCTCTTGAAAAATGTCAAAGGAAAAAGGTGAGAGGGACCTTCCCAAAACATTAGACCAAACACTCACTAATACGTGCCTGTAATTGCCCAACGTTCTGTGTGGAATAATCCCTAGATAGTAGAGAATAATCCAAAATAAAATAAAAATTAAATAATCTAATTTATCTAAAATTAGTGTTAAAGAGTTACACTGGTCCATTTAACTTTATAACTGACCTTTTTTCATACTCCTAGAGTTAAGTGATTTTTTGTTTGTATGCTGTTGAGATAAAAGTAAAAAATGTCATTGCTTTGTCTCAAATAATTACATATTATTTTCTCTGAGTATTTAGCACATTGCTATATGCTATTTCTGTAAAAATATCTGTTCTTGCATACCTATGGAGTGTATGTTTAGCTAATGTGACAGTGACTGGAATTCTAGCTTTGTTCTGTTATCTAAATTTTTACATTTGTAATATCACATTACATTGTAAAATGTATGTGCTTGTCACCTTATGATATTTGGGTTGAAAAAATAGTACTGTGGAAAGGCAATTCAGAGTATCACAACTAAGAGCAGTTATCTCAGTAAAGCATTTGACTCCATCCCTACTCTTCTTGACTATCCTTTTATCTTGTTGTTTAATACGTAGCATGATGAAACTTTGCACTTGCAAGATTTGTGGTGATAATGTTGACTGGAACAGATGCATCATAGTTAATATGTATACAAGTTAAAACAAGTTCAAAAAATTCTGTAATTTTTGTTTATTCAAGATTAGTGTCTCTGATGTTTAAAAATTAATGTTTATAGACAATAAATAATTATTCCTAGATGTTGTAGAATGTTGCATATTAATATTTCTTTCTAGTATTATACATTAGAACGTCACTTACTAGAAATCTCTTTGGATTTGACAAATTCTTAAATTAAAATATGTGACCATGGGATGATCAAAACCCAATTTCTGCTTTTCTGTTGTCCAGCAATTTGAAATAAGAATTGCTAGTAATAGCTTTTAGAAGTATTAGTTTTACCACGCTACCAAAAAAACCCCATAAACCACTAGGCTGCAACACACAACAGGGAGAAATTCTTTGTGACTGTACAAGAATCAGAATAACTATATCCAGTCTGATTAGACCATTGTGGCTACATGTTTCTGTAAAGAGTTTTACTCTTCAGAGGTTTTGCTTTTATGCCTTTAATGTTGACTGTTATATTACTAAAGCTAAGTTTGTGAAGACCGAGGTGACTGAATAATTATTTACTGCTTTTTCGCTCTTGTTATTTTTTCTTATCTATTTACTTGATTTATTTTTTGTGGTATCATCACTTACGCAAATGGACCAAGTGTAATGTACAAAGTATAGATGTACATGTGTCTGTGCTTTCACATGTGATTATCATGGCTGTTGATGCAAATTGGGAAATTATTTACCTAGTGTCCTGAATGCACACAAAGTCAAAGTTTGCTTGCAAGATGGTGTTGATGGTATTTTTGTTCCCTTTATCCTTCTCCACATGCCTCTTTCAGTGCTCTTTTTTATTATCTGAAGAATTGTTTATTGATGAAATTGGTAAATTATGCATGATTCTGTGACCTTTTCCTTTCTTTGACCTCCTTATGAATTATCTGCTGATGGTTTGCAAGAAGCAGTACGCTCATCATGTATAGTGCATCATCAAACTTAAATCAAAATGAAGAGAGGTCACACCTTGTCCTTGGATCCTTTTCTTGTGATATTCACTGTAGATTTTCCTTAACCTCTCTTGAACGTCAAACAGGAATGGACACTTTAAAGATTTTTATCTTCACATTTGAAAACTGAAACCAGATGCAATCAGTTATGACTCACTATTGATAGAGTGACTCAATTTAAATAGTGTGAGCTATTGTAATCTCTCTTCTGCTTGTAATTTTTTTATTTTAGATGGTGTAGATAAATTTTTTTAGTCCTTAAAAATGGAATATTTATTAATTCTATGGCTGGCTGTGTGGAGTTAAATTTTTAGAGCTTTTCATCTATTACACAATGCCTAGGAAATGGCTAGCATCCCATTATATTTCCAATTTCATCATTTAGCACCATCTCATTTGCAATTCAGGGACCGTGTTAGATGCTTTTAAAAGAAAATTGTAAGTGGGTGGAGAATTTATTTGTACAATAGAACATGAAAACGTCAAAACAGAACATGAAAATTTCAAGTTGCATGATCAAAACTTGCTGCATTCTTTAAAAAAATAAATTATTAGCTCCTTTTAAAAGATTTTTCTTTTAAATTTCCTTTCTGACCTAAAATAATTTTTATATTTTCTAACGGGTTTTTAAAAGCAGGTTAAAATATTTTGTATAATAGCACATCTTTCATGTATTTTAAAAATAAATGGATTAATAGAGTCATTAGTAACTCTAAGAATCACTGTTCCACTAATAAATTGCATTTTCATTTTGCAAGCTGACCAGTAGGACTTGAACTTCTCTGTTGATATGGGACTACAGTAGATTTGTGGCATTCTGAATTTTGCCCAACCCAGTATGGGACACTTGTTAAACTCTGAGGTTACTTCTATTGCTATTAATAGATCCAGTACATTTTCATGCTGGGGATTATCAAAGTGATTTTTCTTCACAAATGCAGTTTAAGAGAAGCTCTTGTCCCTTGCTATGTGATGGTATTAGTTCTTTTTGGATTTAAAATCTGATAACCTGAGCTTCATTTTTTTTTTCTGCAGTTATTTCCTTTCATTCTCTTTTTCTAGAAAATCCTTTTGATAGACTGTAGTTAAAAACCCCAGAGTCACTAAGGAACCTCAGTTGCATTCATGTCTTCCCTCCCCCCCCGCCCCTTAAAAATACTGATAATACATGCACTACTGGGAAACAGGTAATACTGTTTGATTAATAGAGAAAGCAGTAGATGACTTGCTATAAAAAAAGGATCAAAGTAAATATTTCAATTTGAAGACAAATGAAGGAACAGAAAGTTAAGAATAATCTTTGACAGAATAAGAAGTTACATTCATCCATCCATCCACTGAATGTTAAAGCATTTCCTTTTAATATTTTATATTTTAGACTTTTTGGATGGGATACACCACCAGAATGATGACGAAGTGGCTCTTTTGTTACTGCCATTGAAAAGTAAAGGAAAGTGGTACTTTTTGAAACAAAGTGAGAAACTAGTTTATTTATAAGGTTAGGGAAGTTCTTTGGGGTTTTGCAGTTGTTTTGCAGCTGACCTTTGCCTGAAGTTATTGATCAGGCCTTAGTTTATATCAGACTAAATTTAATTTATGTACAACTCAAGTCAGAAAAATATTTTCATAGCACTAGTATATCTCTAGTTTAATAATCTAGTCTTAGAGACAATGTGACAATCAGTGGTAGTGAGATGGGTAGCCCATGAGAGAAAAGTAAGGTGCTCCATTTTTGCAGCTTGTTATTTCACAAATTGTAAAAGACAAATACTGTTGATTTTCCTATTCCTTCAAGATCTCCACTTTGTAAAATAAATAGGCAGAACTGACTTTAAAATAATCTTTCAAAATCATTGCTGAAAAATATTTAGGTTCAACTGGGAGTTAGCATGAACAAGATGTACATATCTGTTTTTAGCTTACAGAGAAGGACAATAATAAAGAAAACTGATACTGTTGTGACAAACCAAAAACTTCAATGACAGTGAACAAAACACAACAGAAGCAAATGAAAAGATTGCGTTCTCAGCTGAATTTCAGTGTCAGCCACTCTTCTGAGTTTCAGATGGTTTGGGTATATGGGTGGGGTGCTTTTTAATCGAGAAGCAGGGCTTTGAGAAAGGATACCTGACAAAAAGTTCGAGTCCTTCCCAACTGTCTGCATATACCCGAAATGTAGTCAATTCAGAAAATAAGTTTGTAGCTGGTGCTGAAGGCTGTATGGCTGAGAAAGCAGATTGACAAGATTGCTGTACAAGATTGCCTTAACAATGAAAGTGAAAAATGTTTGAAAGCAAACAAAACTCAGCACTGCTATAGTAGAAAACAAGCCTTGCAGGAAAGATGCTACTCTTTAGGAGAAAACCTGTGAGTTTCAAAAGATAAATTGGGAAAGCTTTTAGTCAAAAAGTAATGAATGTAAGTGGTTTATCACTATATCAAAGATTGTAGTGTTTTCAGTTCACTTTTCTTGGGTCTGAAAGAATGCAGTAAATTATAATGCATGACTGGCTTTGCTTCTTCAAACGGGGGAAGACTGGCAACTATATTGCGTAGACAAGGATAATCTGATGGCTGCTGCTGTGGAATTCTCACTAGACAGTTTTAGGGCAGAGCAACCAGGTTTTAGTCTTGCCTTTCAAGGTGTGCGTATGAAAGTGAATTTTCTTTTTGAGTGGTTAAGGAGGTTAATCTGAAAAATTCAGTGTGAATAAAGGTGATGTTTTAAGTACTCTTATTCAAAAGACCACTCTCTTACAAAACGTGACTTCAGGTAAGACCACCAGAAGATGGCACTCTGCAATCTTGAGGAGAACAGCTCTACTCCCGGGTAACAAACCGGCTATGCCAGCAGCCTCTGGCTCTGATAACTTGTGAGGAGGTATTGTGATATACCGGTGTTTTCTAATCCCTTTTGTCTAATTCAGAGTATTGTTCTCTCTCCTTTTTGATATGCTATATACAGTTCTTTTATAATAAAACGATATCTGAGATTATCATACTTTACAAGCATTTATGTAACATAAAAATGTAATATTATATTATGTAAATATACATGCATGTATATGAACATGTGCACAAGCACACCCTCATGCATATGTATATCCTATAACCATATGTATATATGTGCAATAATACAGGTAACAAGTGGCATAAACCCTGAATAACACCTCCTTTCCTGTCCTGATTTTTGTCTCCTGGTTTTGAGGTACTTTTCTGCAAAATGTGTTATTCAGAAAAGGAGGGCAAACTGTGTGAAACCTTTTAACTGCTCCCAGCAGTTATATTATGCAGTATGTTTCTTTTTATTACACAGTATGTTTCTTTTTATTCACTCTACTGAGTCAGTAAATTATTTTTGTTGCAAAAGGAAAAGGCTTATCATTGCTATCTCTTGGAATTCAAACAGAAAAGCTGAAAAGTGGCCACACCTCACTTCATGAGACATTCCTCCTCTCTAGCCTTTTTTACCCCATTCTCAAAATGGACTCAATGCTTTGTTTGTGGAGAGTGAAACAGGTAAAGTACTTTCACTCTGAGAAATAAAACCCCAGACCCCAAGCTTAGAGTAGCAAGCAGAGGTTGTGACCTTCCAGACCAAGTCTTTTTCAGCTCTAATGAAAAGAAAGCAGGCATCAGGCATTTTCAGCGCTGCAAGTCTCCTTGCTCTGCTGGGTGAGACTATTAATTGAATGGCAGTCTTCTGTTTTTTTTGTGACTAGGTGCGTATAATGGTCATTAAAATCTTGATTCAGAATTAATTAAATTTAGTGAAAGGAGCTTGACTAAGTTTTGAGTCAAAGGTACAAGCTACAAAAGAATGACAAATACTCACTCCCTTGCCATTGCTTTTTCGCATGTTTATGAAAACTGGAATGGTATGACTGACCTGTTGTTGGAAAAGATGGTATTATTGATGAGCTTTTCTTCATCTCTTTGATAGTGATGCAGTATGGCAAAAAGCTTATTTACAATTCTTAAAATCTGAATTTATAACATAAACAACTTTGCAGTGAAGTGTTTCTGTCAAGTAGAATGCACAACTTCATTTAGTGGTCTCTTAAGTGTACTGCTTACTAAGGCTGTTCTCATGGGGAGATAACATGGGACAAAAAAATGCACTAGAAGCTCATAGGCTATTTTACTTGAGAATAACTTCCTCAAATAGACCTGTGTGGGGCAGACAAGCTCTCCCATTACAGAGGTTCATCTCTATTAGCACAATGTTTCCTCTACTATTTTTAAACAGAAACATCTGGTACAAAGGGAGGAAAAACTTGCCTCATGGGCAGGGAAGAGCAGAGGGCTGCTTGCTGACCAAGGGCAGGGCTGGAGGATGCTCACGTCTTTTCCTTTCTTCTCTTGCAGGAAGCCAGCTGAGGAGGAGGGGGAAGTACTGCAGCAGCAAATGTACATCTGGGCTGCGATGCCAGCTGGTGCCTGTACTGGGGAGGCAGGGAGCAGTGGGAAGAGGAGGGGTAAGTCTCTAAAGCAAACAGGTGGAGGGGCAGCGTGGAAGGACAGTGTTGAAGGAAAGGGAGAGGTGATGTTGGGTTTCCAGAGGAGGAACAATGCCCCAGATCTGATGACACTGACCAAGGGCTCCTCCAAGCAGTGGAGAGGGCTGCCAAGGCTCTGCCCAAGCCCATTTCTTTCAGCAAAGGACTCCAGGAGTCACAACCCATACAGCCAGCTATGAAGACCTCTGGCAATGGTGCTGATGCTCAGCCCTGGCACATGTCCTGGCCCTGCTGGCTCCCAGGAGGCTGAGCTGGAGGTGAGGGCTGATGTCCTGGGAGCTGATGTCCTTCATGGAGCTGGTGGAGGACAGGACCTCCTAAACCATGACGGTGTGCCGCTTCTGCAAGCATGCCTGGTTCCACCATGACTGTATGCAGGTAGGAAGCCCTTCACTCTTCCACCTCCCATGGATGTGGTGTGCCCTGCAGCCGTGTTCTGCTCACAATGTTCTCCCTTCTGCAGGGACAAGCTCTCCAGGTGGGGATGAGCCTTTTTGCTTGTCACCAGTGTAAGGAGACATTTTTTCCTGAGATGATGCACATGAATATCCTCATACCTGGCATGTAGCTTCCTTTTTCCCTTCCACCATGACTAAAAGAGAGGGGAATGGATCAAGGGCTGTTCCAGGCTGGCCCACGGCCCCCCTAGCCCAGATGTCCCTTGGGCTCCTGTTGTCAGGGCCTTGATGGCACCTCCAGGTCTTACTGCCCTTGGCCAGCCCTGGGGGCCTCCTGGTGTGAGCAGCTACAACAGTGACCTGATTAGAAGGGGGAAATTACTGGACAGAAGAAATGGATGCATTCCTCCTCCCTGTCTCTGGTCACTGATCATTTCTGAATGAACTGGATAAAACACTGATACAATGTGATAAAGCTTTTAAAAAACTATCTTTCAGGTTGGTGTTGCTTCTTTTATGGTCCATATAGGAAACAGAAGACAGTGTTTAGTGTAGCTCATTTGGTTGCATTTTCCCAGACTTCACAACTGAATTTTTTTCTTTATAAAGCTTGATGAGAAATTCTTCGAAGATCAGCTTTAGTATTGAACATTGCCCTTACTGATCGACTTACTGTGAGAAAAATTATAATTTCTTGTTTCCAAAAATGAAACTCAGAAACACACTCTTTCATGACTTCACTAGTGTCCTTGTTTTATGGAATTATGGCAGCAAATGTGTAATATCAACTACAGCTGTAGGAAGTGTTGTCCTGCATAATTTTCAGAGCCAGTCTCCATCAGGACACTATTGGAAAGTATGAATAAGAAACCCTTTGTACTTACTTAAAAAACCGCAACTGGTTTATTTTTTGTGCTTTTTAAACTTTCTGCCTGGCCCTAATTTGTTTGCTGATGACTCTGACAAGCTTGGTGTCCATGCAGTTATCAACTGCATACTCTGTGATTTAATGAGAAATTCATACATCAGTCTTTAAATAACCACTTATCTCAGAAAAACAAAAATTATTTAGCTAGAGGCTTTCCAGATAGTACTTTAATTCTAATTAGAGCTATTCAGAAGCTATGAAGTGAAGAAAGAAAACCAACATAGTTGAAGACTAGCTCTTTAGTAACTAAACTGTATATCATGCAGAACAAATGTGTTAAGGTAGTCTCAACAGGGAGCTAATTAGTACAAGAAACATTAGCCTTGTTTTCCAATAATAGCATTAACTAATATTCCATCCTTCTCTCCTGGTTGTTTTCATGAGCTGACAAGGAAAATGTACATTTTATTTTCCAGCAATATTAAAAACTTGCTGACTTGCAATACTCATTAAGTATTACAGTGTTTATTTCTGTATCAAGGGACACTGCAGATAGTCTGCCAGAATTTAAATGTAAATGTGAAATTTCCTGTGTACATATTTAAAAAAAAAAGTAAATGAGACATATAAAAAAAGGGCAGGAGACAGAGGACTGTTTTTGTGGAGATATAAATCCAAGCAATGTGGGTATGACTATGCTGTGTTTATGCAGTCAACCTTTTTCAGCTGTTGCTCTCCAGCTCAGGATGGGGTTCTTCCTCTCATGGCTTGCAGAGGTTGGTGTAGAAGGGTTGGGTCAGTGAGAAGAGGACCTAGCAGCCCTATTTCTGACAAGGAGAGGCCATCATTTGCAGCAGATGTTGTAGAGTGCGGGTAACTATCTTCTGAAGGCCTACAAGGACTGCAGTTCTTGGTGTAACTGCTGTGCTAAGATAGGGCTGGATGGAGGTGGTTGAAGCAAGTCGTAGATGAGGCAGTGGTCTGCAGCACTGTTGAGATCCCAGGTAGTGCTGTGCTGCTTGCTTGCTTCTAGTGGTTGCTGATGGCTTTTAACACAGAAGTGGTACCTCGCCATCTTTGTCTGACAAACTGCAAACTCTTTTTTCTGCCTTTTCTGCCATTATATGGGATCTGGGAGTCTGAGCATCTGCAATGTTGAGCCATACCCATGTAGTTGCATTCATAAAGGAACGGCACCTACGCACTATTTTGGCACTTGAAATCCTGAGCCCTTAGTACTTCTCTTAGCAGTCCTTCTCTGTGAAATGTTTCAGAATGTATTCTGGGAGAGCATCTGCCCATTCCTGGCCCATGTGCACAAGTGCTCTTAACCCATCAGCTTGGTAGACTAAAGCACTTCTGGCATAGCATCCTCCACGCGGCAGCTCAGAGATTGTCTCCCAGATAGAAGTGAGGCACAGAAGCCAACTCAAGATTTGTTTCCATTGCTGGTGACCATATAACTCTTATTGCTTCCTGAAACTTGGTTATATACAGACCCTCTTTCTCTTTCCTCTGCTTTTTTGTTCTGCTTCAATTTCTCTGGTAGTCATAATACTATTATAGTAAAGTGTAGAATAACATTCTTGCTGCATTCAACAGTACTGAGGTGGTCTGAAATGAAAGTTAGACCCAGATAGATGAAGAGAGCTGTCTGTTTTAGAAATGCTGGTAGTATTTTCTGCCAGTTGCCAGGAACTGGGATGACATGTAGAGCAGCCAATTTAGCCCAGCCAGCGGGTTCACGGCAACTGCAGCTCGCCAGCTCTGGTTATTGGTTCTTCCTCTAAATTTTGGAAAATAACAACAGATGGATTACTTGTTTAGAGCAAACAAGTCAGCCAAGAGTAGAGTAAAGCCAACTGTGCTGATATCCCAATCCTTCCCTAATGATCCATTAGTCCAGCTACTGATGTGACTGTGTGTTGTCAAGTAGGAATGACAAAACACAGTCCAGCATGAATGGTGAAGCTTTCCTACCTTCTGTTCTGGGAAACAGTTGCCAGAATTTCCCAGAACAATTTTTCTTTAAAGAAAATATAATTAAAAAATTAAACTGTTGAGCCTAAAATGAGAATTTTCTTCATATTCTATGAAAAAGAAGGAAAGAAGGATAGCTCAACATGTGATAGCAGAACTATATTTAAATTAATTTCTCAAAAGTATCTGAAAGGATTAGAAGGCTAATTCTAATTTTCAAAAACAATGTATATGTTTACATGCTTCAAAATATTACAGCTGCAGACTATCTGTGCATTTAGGAGTCTATATAAATCTGAAAATCTGGGATGTAGCTAATTGTTAATTTAACTTTCATTTAAGGACAGTAAGATTAGTGTTAATCAGAAATTTTTGGACAGAAGGTTTCTCTATCAAAAGTATTGTTTTTGTTAAACCCACATGTTTTGTCGAAACATGCTGATGTCAGTGTTTAAAGAAAAGCCCAGCAAAATAAAACATCTCATTTGCATTCTGTTTTGATGTTTATAGAACAGGATATTTGACTTTGCTTTGAAACAGCTCTTTTTTTTTGTTTTGAGAAGTGGCATTTTACCTAAAAAGCTGAAAGAATTTTAACTGAGGTAATAAAATTTTAATTAGCTTAAAATAAAGTCTTAGTCCATTAAAACCAAAATTTCATTTGGAATATCACTCCTCAAGGGTGTTTAAATTTCCTGTTTGCTCTCTGAATTGTAGAAAGGTTTCAGCTCAATTTTTTTCTCTGTAAAACCGAAAAGTCCAGTTCTCCTCTCAATCAATGTCGGCAAATTCTCTTTTGAAAATTTAACTCAAACTTGTGATTTTTCTTATGCTATATTGCTGGTAAGTGATAAATGCTTTAGCTTTCCTGGCTTGGTATTCTGAATGTGTTTTTCCTACTTGCTTGGGGTTACATCTAGAACCTTATTAGTTAATTTTGGAAGTATGTAATTTTACCATTTCTGTATTCCTGTGAGTACTTTGTTTTACTGCAGCAAAACGTAGCTGTGGTGAAAGAGAGAAATCAAAGGAAAATGCTGTCTGAAGTTTGAGAAAGTTCCTTCCTTTTTCCCCTCTCATCCTCATGCTTTAGTTCTCCAGGCATGTGATCCAGATGGTTCTCTTCAGATTCAAGCATGAGCTCAAACTCTAAGCTAACAAAGAAAATTAACTGTAATGAGTAGGAAAATATTCCTAATTGAGTTTGTCTGAAAAAAGATACAGTGACAACAACTAAAACAGAAGCAGATATTTTCACCTACTTCATAGGTGAAAATATCTATGGGGGTATGAAAACAAACTGAGTTGTGATAAATTGCATTTTTATGTTTATGGAAATATTTTTGTTTATGGACATTAGCAAATAAAACGCCTTCAGAATCTAGCATGGTTATTTTCCCAGGTAATTAAATTTTACATGCATTTTTTCAGCTGTAGTTGGTATTAAGATTTAATAAAGTTAATTGGCAATGAGCAAATTGAAGCTTTTATGTAGCTTACATTTCTTGAATGCAAGTTATTTTTATTGACGTTAATGACAGTCTAACAAAAAGACCAACTGAAAAAAGACCAATGGCATTACACACTGCAGGTTGCACTGAAGTTTGATGTTTGCATCCCATCTTTTTTATGCCATAATTTAGTATGATTTCTAATGAGGACATAATGCCTTCAGGGTTGGAAACAACCAAGGGAAGGATTGCTGCTTTATTCTTCCACTTCCTATGGTTGTCATTAAGGTGTGCGGTTGCCATAAAAGGGAGTAATTTCATAGAATCATAGACTCATAGAATGGTTTGGGTTGGAAAGGACCTTAAAGATCATAAAGTTCCAACCCCCCTGCCATGGGCAGGGACACCCTCCACTAGCCCAGGTTGCCCATAGCCTCATCCAGCCTGGCCTTGAACACCTCCAGGGATGGGGCATCCACAACCTCCCTGGGCAACCTGTTCCAGTGTCTCACGGCCCTCATAGTGAAAAAATTTGTCTATGGTAATGTAATGGTGAATACTCTGGTGTTTCAGCTGTAGTGAAAATTGGGGAAATGGCAAACAAAATGGAAGTAGGATCTCAGATGTGTAAAAATGGTCACATGGAAGTGGGTGGTTTGATAAATTGATGCAGACAAAGAATTTCTCAGAAAACCAGGTGTGGATTTACTTAAGAGAGTTATTGGAGTAAACACAAATAGCCAACTCAGGCGTACCCTTGAACTAAGCAAATAAACCCTCCTACAGCAGTGGTGTTGCAATAGTTTGGTTCAGATCCAGTGCAACATAAGCTGCACCAGAGGTAGGTTGGCTCCTGTATAGCCATATCAAGTATCTCCTTTTTCTCTGCTCCTCAGTGCTTTCAAAGGGAATTGTGAAGGCAGATGAAGCAACTAGCACAAGCTGGATCTTTGCACTGTAGTGTGACTACAGCTGCTTTAGTGAACTCTTGGACCTAGCGTTGTGAGGGAGCAAGTTGAAAAAACAGGCTTCAGGGAGGCTTTGGAAACCACCACCGGAGAGATGGCTGATTTTAGAAATCCCAGCTAATCTCAGTCACCCCAAGCAGAGCCTCCCCACACTGTGCTTCTCAGCGCTTTTGACTGTAAGAATGGGGTGCATAAGTCTGCATAGAGTCCCTGTGATCCCTGATGATTCTGTCTCACGCAAAGAGATTTGAGACTAATATGGAAACAGCAAAGGTGTATTTGCAAAGCAGTGTGCCTGAATTAAGCTCCACTCACCTAAACAGATGTCATGGTTTAACCCCAGCCGGCAGCTAAGCCCCACACAGCTGCTTGGTCAATCCCCCCTGCCGGGGTGGGGGAGAGAACCAGAAGGGGAAGTGAGAAAACTCATGGTCTGAGATGAAGACTGTTTAATAGGTAAAGCAAAAGATGTGCACACAAGCAAAGCAAAACAAGGAATTCATTCATTGCTTCCCATTGGCAGGCAGGTGTTCAGCCATCTCCAGGAAAGCAGGGCTCCATCACGTATAACTGCTACTCGGGAAGACAGACACCATCGCTCTGAACATCTTCCCCTTCCTTCTTCCTCCCCCAGGTTTATATGCCAAGCGTGACATCATATGGTATGAAATATCCCTGTGGTCTGTTGGGATCAGCTGTCCCAGCTATGTCCCCTCCCAGCTCTAGTGCACCCCCAAGCCTACTCACTGGTGGGGGTGGTGTGGGAAGCAGAAAATACCTCGACTCTGTGTAAGCACTGTTCAGCAAAAGCTAAAACATCTCTGTGTTATCGACACTGTTTTCAACAGAAATCCAAAACATAGCCCACAGTAGCAACTATGAAGAAAATGAACTCTGTCCCTGCCAAAACAGCACAACAGCTTCATTTCCAAAGTAGTGGGCTGCTTAAAAAGGATACCATCCCTCCTCACCCTGTGAGGTGCATTGGCAGCTTTCGTAGCTTTACTAGTAGAAGTAGATGGAGGGAGCACGTCCTCCGCTATTTCAGGTAAACATAGTAATTTCAGCTGTACCGTTCTGACTTGCACAGTTTAAGGGTGGCACACCATGTCCCCTTTTCAAACAGAGCTGAGAAGATACAGTAGCCAGGGCAGGAATGGTTTAATTCAACTTGTCTGGGTCTGGATGAGGATGTCTGGCCATGCCATGAAGTCAGAAACAATAAGGAAAATGAGAGCCTGAGCTACATCAGCTGATGTAGTAAGAGTGGTTTGGCTGTTCTCACAGAAAGCACTCCTTGTTTATTCAACTTATTTCATCTTCATATTTATTGTTCTGGGAAATTTAAAACACACCAAGTGAGATATAGATGATGTTAAGCAGTCTTTTAATCAAATAACAGTTTTGTAAATGATGTTATGTAAAATGAGAGGTCATGTTTTAACCTTTCCATTAGAATAAAATAAGGCATTATCATTTTTATGTGCAGCTCTCTGTATACTATGCATTTTGTATAATGACTGTCAAGGGTGAATTTTTCAAAGCCATTTAGGAGGCATTAATTTTGATGAGTGAGTAACTCTTGCCCTAGATAGCTGTTCAAATCCGTCAGGGTCCTTTCAGGTGCTATAGACTTTGTGAGGGGCAGAATCAACGATTTGGTGATCAATTGGGATTTTTCATCCCTTAGTAAACTGGGTGCAGACACTGGATGTTGGAATTGATACCAGAATTATTTAACTTTTTCTCTGCCATTCTTTCTAAAGTTTGCTTTTCACTTCATTAAAGGTCTATACATAAACTCATTGTCTGTGTGGTCCAACTGTGCATAACTACTGGCATTATGATTCATGCCAAAAGTACCTCTGTAGCATTTTTTATAATTTTTTTCATTTAGCAAGTGTTATTTTTTTCAAGTAACTATGTATGTCTGTGGATAGCTTTAAAAAGTCTTAGAGCAGAAACAATGCAAGATAATAAGCTTATTTTAGGTTGCTCTTTACAAAATAACTCATCAAATAACACAAAATGTCAATTTTTTGTGATTAACATAATCACATAAATCGAATCAGCATCAAGTCACTTCTTCTTGCCAAAATGTTTTCAGACCATCATGCTTATATGCTAAAAAAAATAATTTATGCTTTCAGAATTTTCATATCCATTCTTAAATCCTGCTTATTTACACATACATGTTACTCTTTATTCTGTCAATGGCTTTCACAAAAGATTAAGAAATATATGTCTCCAACAATACCTTATTAACTTTTTCAAATACATAAAACTGACTCCTTTGTCCTCTGCTTGTTCTACTAACATAAGGGGATGATTTAGAGTTGTAATGACAGAGCTACCACTTCTAGATGGGAAGTTTCAGGAAAGTGCAAATGTGTCTGGATGACTCAAAGAGTGCAGGCTGGCAAAACTTTAGCACAGGTCAGAACAAAGGAATTTACCAAAGCATTATCTTATTTGTCTTCTTTCTTTCACTGGATTTTCAGGTATTTTGGAAAATTCCTTATGCTCATGCCATAAGATGCAGCAAAAATTCCTTCTGTAGCTGATTTCTGTTTTTCATTAAGCTTGTTGCATTACCTGTCAACTTCTTAAATATTAGTAAGGATTTGGGGAAATTGGCTAGTACACTAATTAGGTGGAAACTGGAGGTCTTATCAATTAATACTTCTGCTATAAATAGTGTTTGGGGCGTTACTAATTTAGAAGAGTGTCAGTCTCTCTTATATGCAGTTTTTCAACGAGAGTTACTGCCTTTGCAGAGAGCAAAAAGAACCTTAGGGAAGTGCAGTTGTATTCAATAAACATGTTTTTTATGTACTATATAGAATGAAATTTTGTCTTTGGAGGCTGAATGCGGTATTCTTCCAAATCTTCCAAGTTTTACGATGTTACAAGTATACACAATGTAACAGACTTTATTTGAAATGTTTCTTTCCTTTATAATTTCATTAACATGCATATTTCGTAGCTAATGGACTTTATAGCTGATAAATTGTTGATTGCAGTTGCTCTTCTGATACAAAGCTTGCATATATTATAACCAGAGAGGGTCAAACATCAGAATGATATATCAAAACTCTGCAAACTTTGAGTGTTTTTTATGCCTCTCCTTTTCAGTCTAATGAACTAAGTAGTGATTGCAATCACGTTCAAATACTACGTACAGGTTAAAGCATGGCAGTGACCTGGGGAATCACTCTGCCTGGAAAAAAAAGAGAAAACAAGGGAGAGAAACCCTGCCTTTATACCATGTCTTGTTCTTAACTGAATTCAGAGGGTTGCTGGATTAAGCTCTGGCTCTCAGTGTCATTTTCTTTTGCTCGGTAAGTACAGACTTGTCAAGTCTTGTGCAGTCTGTGTGAAAAGCATGCGACCTGCTCCTTATCTCTTCCCCTCTATCTCAGGCATTTTCCCTGCTGGTCCAGGGTGTCTCTGTGCAGTGCTCCCAGTGCCAGATGCACCTGGCTGGTAGCCGGCTCGCTGCACCTGGCAGAGGAGAGTGTGGAGTAGCTGTCTTCAGCAAGGAGAGCCATTGCTGACTGCCTGCCTCTCTAGAGAGCCCCTCCAGAAGGCTCCTGCTCCAGTGAAAGCCTACAGTCATGGCCCTGTGGTAGTCACAGGAGTAATATCAGGATAGATATTTAAAACAGGCTCTAAAGTTATGTTACCAGAGTGCTCATGAAAACGTGCGAGCTAATTTTCCCTTAGAGTGTAAAATTTTGGGACATAGATTTCTCTGTACATGTATAGGAAAGCGTACAGGGAGCCTATTGCAACTACTGCCTGTCTTTAGAAGCTCCTGTAATACAAAGAGTAATAACAATAATATGTCTGCAATAAAAGATTTGATGAAAATGTTTGTCATAGTGTATGTTGTGGGAATAGTTACTATTCTGTTTCTATATGGAATTCCTCACTAGGTGTCCTCACAGGACAGAACTCATTGAATTATTTTTATAATGAAGTTTGGAAATGGTTATATTAGCCCAATTCTGAACGTTTATGAGCTATAAAGGGAAATTAATGATGTATATCTGTCTCTGACTCAACTGGGAGGTTAAGACCGACAGAGGGAAATGACCAACGCTGTATCTGTTTTTACACTTCAGATTCAAAACTGTTACACTTTTTCCTGCCCTTGTGCAGAATCCATACAGGATGTTGAGATAATATAAATAATAAGTCAATATGTAAGTAAAAGTTAATGTAATTATCTTTTGACAGGAGAGAAAATGTGGAGTAATTAACGGTACACAAACACGGACTCAATCAAGAATTTGAGAGCCTTACTGTTCCACAAATGTACTTCAGATAAACATGTAGAATATGAGAATGATGGTAGTCTCAAATCAAGCTTGTTAGTTCTCCAGGAAAACATTTCATGTTCCTCAGAGGTAAGTGCAACAGATTTACTTGATATTGAATGAATAATTGTTTCCATGTATCTGTGTCTTCTGTTTATTGGTTATTTGCCATCAGTATAACTAAAACAACTCCCAGTGTAAGGCAGCATGTCTTTTACTTGATTTTATTTCATTAATTTTCCTTCTTGGGAAGCTAGTAACCGTCTATTCTAAGCTAGATCGTTATCATAGATTTTTCAATTATAACACCAAAACTGACCATGCCATCAGTTAATTTAACCTCCTCTATAGCTTAGACCATAGACGTTCAATAAAAAAAATATAAGCAGTCATGGGCAGTCATAACTGCACATCTAAAGATGCTGCTTTTGGAAAGCGTGGAACATACCTCAGGCAGATTTTTGGTTCCAGTGTGTTACAGCCAGCTAAAGATTGATTTGATCCTTTGTACAGATTCATGCTAAACAGGTCCCTTTTCCCTGCACAGGACCTAGGAAAAGGTTGCTATGGAAATGCTAGACTGGCTCAGTACAACACATATTAACACATTTTTTCCATTTTATTTGCATTTCTAAAACAGGGACCTGAACTGTGCTTTGAGCAAGAGTTTTTACTGGTGATCATCTACCCATAACTGAGTGAGGAGTAATGCAGCAGAATTGTCTTTGCTCATGTTCTTAATTATTTAAACTGATTAAGTTGTTTTGAGAGTTACTCCCCAGAAGCACTATCAGTAAAACATAGCATACCAACACCTTTAATGGAACAGAAGTTTGGCATAGTGGAGTAGCAAATCAATTGGGTCTTCAACAGATGTAACTAGATCAAAGATGGTTCTAGCTGGGAAAAAAAAAAAGAGAAATTGAGGGGAAACAGAAATAAGCAGGCATTTTGAAGCTCAGTAAAGAAATCCAGCTTAGAGTAGTGAAAAACTAATACTTTACTGGAGATAAGCTATCAGATTAACTTAGCATGTGAACTGCTTTGAGATAATCACTTGTGTATAACCAGCAATGAACAGCAAGTGTTTGAATTGCTCTGCATTCTCACATTGAATTGAGGATCTCCCCTGAAAGACCCTGGTCAAGAAGTGATAAACACATTATCCTTGTTGCAGCTGCATGCTTACTGATACACCATTCTCCACCTGGAGCTTTTCTAATGAACAGCTCAGAAGTTTCTCCATAAGCTCTGCGTTGTGTCCATTAGTCACCCTTGCACAGTATGGCTTTCAGCTTCCCAGTTTGACCCAAGTTTCCCATTTAGAACCAAGCATCATCTACCTTATCTCTTCAATGGGTCTTGTGGCTGATGGCCTCCACCTTAGTGAGATTTATCCTTTCACTGTGGTTGTGCTGGGTCTTGCAATGTCTTGGGCCATTCAAAGATAGTTTGGGGATCTAGGAACTAAGTTGACATATTCCTACATACTCATTTTTAGATATTCTCATTTGTCTTTTTCTTTAAAGGTTAATTCACAGAGATATCTAATGTAAAAACACCTGGCAAGTTAAAGCAATTATGTAAAGTCTTGTACAGAAATAGAAGTGGCAAATGGCAGTACATACTTCTTGGAAAATGTACCCACTGAAAAATACCAGGATGCACATTGAAATAGCAGCACCTGGAAGGCAATTATACTAAAGTAAAACTAAAACTCGTAATGACTGATAATTTAATGCTGAATATGAGTAAAAGGGGAAAGCAGTGGCAAATCTGAAGTGCAAATACTGAAACACCCTAACTTAAACTGACACAGGCAGTATCACCTGTGTTGCTCCACAATAAAGGGATTTTAGATACAGTTGAAACCTGTGAAAAAATAACAGGAAAAAATCCAAGGTCAAGCAGAGCTGTTTTGTGTAGGAAATTATTTTTTTAATAGGCAATTGTACATTAACCGACTATTAAAGTCTCTAGGAAATATGGACTATACTCATAGAATGTATTTTAGCTCAGGAAGCCTAAGGATCTTACAGGAGTTAAATGGAGGACATGGGCTTTTGCAGATCCCCCTCAAATTAGGCTCATACACTGACTGCTTGCCTGGGGAAGCTTATCTTCATTCACCAGAGAAGATGTCTATCTTCCCTGACATTTGTGAGTATTTCTCTGGGTGATGACAACCAACCTGGCGCACATAAACATAAACTCATTGTCTAAATTAATGGAGGCAAATATAATAACTAAAAATAACCACAAAAAAACCCAACAACAATCCTCAAAATAAATTTGGGTAAGCTGTTAATGGAATAGTATTGTATCAGTATCAGTAATGACTGCTTGAAGATGAGAGACTCTTAAGAAACAATGGATGGAATTCCTACTTTCTGAACTAATTAAAACTTTATGGTGGGTGAGTCCTTCGAGACTGAACTACAGGGGGATGTCTGGCACTGACAAGAGAATGGATCTACCTGATATAATGTTGTTGGGTCTTTTCTAGCACTCATCCATAAATTTAAGCTATTTAGTGCCATGCATTGAGTGTTTAGTATGTAAATGATAAAAGAAAGCAGTTTTTCTAATAAAGGGCATTGGCAGAGACCCAAATCTGTTCTGATAAGACTGTGCTTGTATCCCAATCAATGCTTTCCAAAACTTGGAAAGGAATCTTAAGTTTTGGCTAGAAGGAATGAATGTGACACACATTTCAGTTGCTGGACTCCTAAGCAAGGTTAGGAAGAGGGGAAACTGTTATGTGTGAACAAGTGTTAAGTCAGTGTCTGGGATCTGTAAATTATTCTGGGAATGGGAACAGCAGAATCCTGGTCTGGAGAAAGGCAAAGATATTCTTGTCATGCCCTGCTAGAACTGCAGTGTTTTCAAATCGGAAGCAAAAGGAAGCGATACGTACACAGCAGCACTCTCGGTAATATGTCTGTCTGACAAATAAACATGGGAGTAGTAGTGATCTGAAAAAGAAATTAGAGTTCACAGTGGAGAAGCTGGAAAAATCTCAGAAGGGAGACTTCAAGTAGGCACAGGTGAAGAAGTGGTGTTTGGAAGGTCAAGCACAAACAGAAAGATTTAAAAAGAGAGAAGAATAAAAGTTTTCAAAGTGCATGTACATTGCTATGTCAGTAAATACAGGTGAGATAAAGAAGCTTAGTAGTTGCTGGAACAACTCTGAGTGTGTATTAGCAGTGTACTGCAGAAAAAGCAGAAGTAAAGACAAATTCTGTTTAATGTTCTGTATAACTCAAGAACTCAGAGCAAGCACTGGAATCTCTCGCTTGTGCACAACTGTGCTGCTCTATTCATGTCAGCGTTCTCAGGGGTTTTAAAATCCATTAGTACCTTCATTGCAATAGGAGCAGAATTTGGCCCAAACATCCAGGCTCCTGCTCAAAACCTGGTGCATTTAGATGAGGTAACTTTGCTGTCTTATTTTCTGTATTGTGCCCAAATATTGTTGCCCGAAGGCACAGCATCTCTGTTATCTGCTACAGTGACAACATGACCCAGTAGCTGCCTTTTCAAAACAGAAGCTAATCAAGGAATTTATTTTCTGTAGAGACCAGTATTTGTGGGTAATTGCTTGAAGATCATAGAAACTTCTCCACAGGATTTCTTTTCACAGTATTTTGATTTCTAAAGTACACTTTCGTTAGTGTCTTTTGAACAAGCTGGTTAGGTCAGCTCTGCTTAACTGCTGTTCTGCCTGGAAAATTGAAGGAGAGGCTGGACATGCAAGGACAGCTTAGTTCCCCACATGTGTTCATGATTGCTGACACTGCAAGAGGCTGGTTCACTCTCCACAGTAATTTGGGTGTGTCTCTCGAGTTCCTCTAAATCATAAATGGCAGGACACCTATTATAGAGTCATTTTACAAATGAAAATTGCCAGAACTGAACATCTATGTGATTTCCAATACCTCCTGTGTGAGAAATCATGGTAGGCATAAGGAGAAGGAGTCAAGTACTCAGTTCCCTTATTATGAATACAAAGTGTTATTTCTAAACTTTTCTTCTAGCTATCTTTGTTATCTGGTCAGCATTTCAAAGCTGCCTGATAGTTAACCAAATTACAATTTTTAATATCTGTGTTTTCCTTACAAATTCATTGTTCCTGAGTTATGGCATGGAGGATACTATGAAGTTTGGAGTCTCCTTCTCTGGAGACATTCAAAGCCTGCCTGGATGCATTCCTGTGTGATCTGATCTAGGTGTTCCTGCTCCGGCAGGGGGATTGGACTAGATGATCTTTCGAGGTCCCTTCCAATCCCTAACATTCTGTGATTCTGTGAAAACCCAGAAAATGTGTGAGTAGTTGTGCTCTTAGTCTAGTCAGTAAAAAACTATTTACTTATTATGACTCATGATTTAGGACTTGTAATCCCTCGAAGTCTCCCAAAATGAATTTTGTGGGCAAAAAATTCTGCATATAGAGGACTGATAGAGACTTCAGTGAGCAGAAACAGCTACAATGAATCCACCTATGACAGGGTAATGAAAAAACAACAGTTCAGGTCAGACTTTCCCTGCTTTGTGTGGACTGGCAGTTTATTCCAGCCCTTCGTTCCTCTGTAGTCTCTTCATCTTGCCTTTGGAACATACCTGGATTATCACTTTAACTGCCCCTATTTTGCCCCTACTGCCTTTAGGTAAAACATTGATTTCATCAAGCATGACATTTGTTTTCATCATACTGAGCTCCACCGCTGCCCCCACTCCCTGTCTCTCACCTGTTTCAACCAGGAATGCGGCTGCCTGTAATTCTGTCTGTACAGGGTCCAGCATTATGTAAGCAGGCACGTGCTCTCAATGGAGAAACAGTAAATACACAATAAATGTAATTATAGCAAAAAACATTGAAATAGGAGAAACTGGCGCATATGAGTCTGTCAGTAAGGCAGAAGTCTTACTTTTTATGTACACTTTTTGTTTCCAAAACATAACCAGACATTAAAGAAAGAAATTATATCCAGTTGTAGCATTACAGTATTGTGCATCTTCTCTCCACCAGCTCCTCCTGAAAATTACCTTTCAGTTTGTGACCTTCACTATAGTCAGCAAGGTTGTTTAAACTTCAGGCATCAGCAGTAAGTTGAAATGACAGATGAAAACCTGAAATAGCTCTTTGGGTAAGAAAAGGCATGAGGAATTAGTGCAAAACTGTTACTGTGCTTATGCTTCTCTTTTGTGATGCTGTAAAGGTCCACCATCACACCAGACGTGAAGCTGGTACACCTTTGCCAGTTATGCACTGGACTCTGCTAAGGGACCCCCTGAACAACCTAGGTAAGAGCACAAAGTGCACCATAGACAATACTGATGTGAGAAAACTAGATTGTATGTGTGTTACCTCAACTACGTCATTTTCCATGGGGCAGTGCTAGTATGCTAGAGTTGGGGTGTGGTGTGAGGGCATCAGTACGCAGCCTAGATCCTACAGACCACATCTCTTTTTAAAATTTCTTTCCAAATAAGGCTAGATGGAAGCTGTTAATCTAACAAATATCATATCTGTTGATAATTTTTTCCACTTTGAAATACACTTAGCAGAAGATATGGTATTGCAAATAGTTGAAAATGCCACTCTAATGGTCACATTAGTGCTGTGTCAATGAAATGATCTTTCCTCAGGGTCTCAGCATGAAGCTTGGCGTAACACTGATATTTTGGTACATTATTTCATTTTAGGGTTTTTATCTTTTTGTCATCGTTATTGTTATCGTTAATCTATCAGTCTCTCAGCCAACACAACAGATCTTTTAGCACCCACCACATAATGTTCAGTGTGAAATCTGAGACACTAAGATTCAGAAGTAATTTTCAAGTGGAGGTGTTTAAACTTCAGACTTTTAAAAGTGTATTTAATATGTCAAAAGTGTCAAAATACAGTGACCATTAGATGTGCAGAATTATTAACTCTGGTGAAACTGTGAAATTGAATGCACAAATATAGGCATCTGAATTTGAAAATGTTGGTCCATTTGAGTTGTCCAAAGCTATTCAAGATGTCCGTAGCCAAGTTGAAAAGTGAACTTGAATCTTTTATCTCCCATTCCTGTGGTTTATTTGCTACAGCTGCCCCTTCTTGCATTGATATTTTCTAAATAGTTACTTCCAACTGATTTCAGATTCACATCATCGCACCCTGTCCTGTATTTCGCTTATTAGTCACCATGTTTTCTCTGTAATGATCTTTCACTGACAGTCAGAGAGAGTCTGACACGTCACTGCAGTCCTGATATATGGAATACATTTTGGGCCACATGCTGGGAATGGGCTTTGGTGCTCTGAACACCACAACATCACAGACGAAGGAAAACTGATGAGCTGGAGAGAAGCAACAGGGTAGCAGTGCTGGTGTTTAAGACTTGAAAGCATGGCTTTATATCATTCATTTATTTTTCCCAGTATATGAAGTATATGCCAATTTGGTGGATTAAATTCACAGGCAGTTTATCACATCTTCCAAATTACTAATGAAGACAGTAATCTGAGCTTAATGCTGAATCATCCAACCTCATAAAAGTGGGTAAACCATATCAAAGTTTCACACGGGAAATGTCTGGAATGAAGTAGTAGGGTACTGTGAAGGTCACTGATGGTTCCTAAATACCCATGAATAAGGATTCGACTGGGGTTTTATAGAGGGTTTTAGAGAATAATTTTTATTCTAGTGTTTTTTTTATTTTGGGGCTCATTTTCCAAAATATCATCAATGTTGTTTTGTTTGTTAGTCTCCAAGAAGGCTATTTTTAGAAGAAGAATGGCTAGAGTTAGGGGAATAATAATTATTTTGTCACAATAGCCACAATAAAAAAAGAGAAACAAAAATGTATTTGGTTTGGTCCAAAATGGATTATTTTCTTTTAAGAAACAAATTTAATAACAGAACAATCCAAGGAAATCCTTACATTACTGAGTCCTTTATTTGGGGGATAAAATTAACCCTTCAAGATCTTTAGCAAACAATACCCATTTTTAAATGAACTTGCAAAATATTTTTAAATAACTGAAACCCATTCGTCTCACATTCTACCTTGTCAGTCCAGAATAGCAATCCTTCTTTATTTTCTTTTCATATGCTGTTTACACAAGGAAAATGAGATAGACATAGTGAACAAAAATATCTTACCAAGCTTTTTCCACACTGGAAGAAGGAATAAATTAAACAATGACCTGGCAGTCAGAAGTGCTTCTGGTAGGTCTTTCACATGTTGAAAAATCATGTCAGCTTGCTCAGCTTTCTGTCAGGTTACTGTGACAGTGGAAAGAAAGTATGAATATAGCGTTCGACTGGTACTGGAAAGCTGTAGATGTAGCATATCCACACCAATTAACATGTAACCTGCTTAGAACATAGCATACTCTAGGCATGGATGCACTTAGAAATGGGCTGTGCTGGTATTTGCCATGAGAAGCAAAGCAATACTAAACTTCTTATCAACCTGCTTGCATAATTTAATCCCTTCCCTTCCATTGTACCGTCACTCTCTTGAAAAAGCACGGGACACAGTGATGCTATGTCATGACAGAAGAAAGATTACCAATTCCACATAATGCAGCATCTTGGGGTTTCCAAACAGCAGTTGACACTAGTGTTTGGTTGTGTTATCTGCCAAGGTAAAATTCTGAAAAGGTAGATAATTTTGGAGGAAATTCCATGAGCTGTGCAGACAAATGGAAAGATAAAATAATTTTTAATGTTTTCTGAAATATTACTGTTCAAATGCTTAAATGATATAATTTTGGGAGCAATAATGACATAAAATGCAATGCTGACATCTGAAATGGACACTTAGCATATTATCAATATCATTGTCACTGTGTTTGGGTACAGTGAACTGGTTTTCCTCTATTGCTCTTACTATTAGTCTCTACCATTGTAGGGTACTTTTATTTCCTCTTAGACCTGCATTGCTTCATGAAATGGTACCTTCTATTCCTCCACCTGGCTGCACAGTAACCTCTCTGTGAGAGAACAAAACCAACTTATCTGACACACCTCTGAACTGGCCCTTTATGCTTTGCTGTAGGCTGCATATTTTGTCAGACTTCACTGGACCTGTTTGAAAGGGTCCTGTTTTCCTAATGAGACTAAGAGACTTGGGTTTTTTTGAAGACTGGGACACGGCTACATGCTGTGATGTTTTTTAATTGATTGTGTGGGAGAAGGAAGGAAGTGTTTTCTTTCTCTTTTTTTATTCTCTAAAAGTAGTAGCCTTTTTTTGTTTGCCTTCTTATGGATAAACTATTCCCAGTTCACTGTAAAATACATCTGTCCTCATATGTTCTGCAAGGCTTTCTGAAACTCTGTGATATTCTTTCATACACATAATCTCTGAGGGAACAGTTCTCCATGTCAGCATCCACGCTTTGATCTAAAGTTCTGTGTCAGTAGTTTGGTGCTTTAACCTACAGTGTAAAAGGACCAGTTGTGTAGTATATGGAAAAATTTTGATCACAGCAGTTCACCTACCTTTCTTTTAAGAGGAATAACTATTTTTTGCACAGAAGTATATTTAATCATGCAAGAGTCGTAGTCCAATTCCTCCATTCACTTGTGATGACGTTAGTGATTTCAAGTGATTTTTTTTTTTTTTTAATTTCTGAGCACTACAGTTTCACTAAAAATCAAACACAAAATCCTCTGAGAGTTTAGGCTACTTGAAAATAACCAAAAGATCTGGTTTTAGTTGTTGTGGTATGTTTTTATTTCACAATATAGATAGCATTGCAACAATCTCATTGGGGTGAAGCTGTTTCTTGTGTCAGCAGGGGTGCCCTACCTACATACATCACTTTGATTTTTCTGTAGCAGTATAATTCCTGCCATTGGACTAAGGAGGAGTTTTAGCAGAAACATCTGTGTACTTCTGCAGTACACTTCTGGGTAACATTCATGATCTTTTATTTTCCAATTCAATGAATTATGTAGTTGAGAGCCCAGTAAAATATTTTAAAATTTTTTATTATGGAAGGGGTGCTTTCATGAAAATTATTGGAGATTTTCATTTCTTCCAGGAAGAATTTTCAGTCAGGCATTTCCTTTCCATGTTACAGTCAATAGAAATATGCATAATTTAATTTCTTTTGGTTTCATGTTTACTGTGACTCTGAAAATGAATCACTGAATTACTTTAGTAATAAGTATCCAAATTTGGAGTGTGCATAGACAACTGGTGAGGAAAGGCAGGGTTNGCCCTACCTACATACATCACTTTGATTTTTCTGTAGCAGTATAATTCCTGCCATTGGACTAAGGAGGAGTTTTAGCGGAAACATCTGTGTACTTCTGCAGTACACTTCTGGGTAACATTCACGATCTTTTATTTTCCAATTCAATGAATTATGTAGTTGAGAACCCAGTAAAATATTTTAATTTTTTTTACTATGGAAGGGGTGCTTTAATGAAAATTATTTGAGATTCTTCCAGGAAGAATTTTCAGTCAGGCATTTCCTTTCCATGTTACAGTCAATAGAAATATGCATAATTTAATTTCTTTTGGTTTCATGTTTACTGTGACTCTGAAAATGAATCACTGAATTACTTTAGTAATAAGTATCCAAATTTGGAGTGTGCATAGACAACTGGTGAGGAAAGGCAGGGTTTAACTGCTGTGCAAATGTGAGCATGCAGGGGAAGTGCTGGGATGGTAATAGCCACTTCTTGGACTAATTGAACATTTTATGAAATCAAGGGCAACTGTTTGTTGACTTAGAGATGGAACTGACTCATGTTTTGATGGATTCAAGCTTCCTATCACTCGGGTTTCCTGATTGGCTTACTTTATGCTTGTCTGGACATCACTGAGGATATAGCCTTAAAAAAATACAACCAAACAGGAAGCAGATGAGGACAAGAAATAGCAAATCTGTGATTTGTGAAGATTTGGCATGAGGCAAGGACAGGACCCAATTTCTGATATTTACTGTCTTTCTGTGACTTGTGAATCATCTATGTAAATTCTATTTATAAATAAAAGGCAAATAATTTTTAATGGATAGCTGTTGATTGATCTCTTGAGTTGTTCCAGACAGGCCCCAAAGATATTAGAGTCTGTGGCTGGCAAAATGATAAACAATGATTGCTTAAAATTCTATTTAGAAATTAGCTTTGTGCTGTACTTTGTCTAGCTCTAGTTACTGACTGTCTGGGCAATGTACTTTACATCTTCTGTAGTCCAATGAATCCCAGCATGTTATTAAAAACCAGTGTTAGCACTTACTGTCCCTCATCTCCTAATTGCTTTGTGCTATGTGGCAAGTACAATGTTTCTGAGAGGCTTGAGTAGTCTCTGTATTGCTGCTACTCTGCATCCACCCTTGTTTTTTGATGTATTTTCCTACAGAAGATAAGGAAATACAGAGCATGGCATCCCTGTGTTTCACACACAGCTCAGGCAGGGACAGGAGGAGAGGAACATAATGATGAAGGCACTGTTCTAGCTATTTCACTGTAGACATTTTTAAGTATTGAGATGAAAAAGAGGGAATTTTTTCAGCAGCTAAGGCATGTGAAATATGCAAAAGAAAATTTCGGGTATACAGATGAGCCAAATTCAAGAAAGGCACGGCAAATATGTTAAGAAGTGTTTTGATTGTATAGAAATCGAAGATTACAATGATAAATTTGAATGCCTATGAGTAAGAATGAGGGAAAGGGCTAA
>VZTO01009904.1:9566-34499 GCA_013400615.1 Syrrhaptes paradoxus
GGGGATAAGAGGGCTCCTGAGGAAGGAGATATCGGGAGCAGGGGGATGCGGAGAAACACGGTACCGAGGCGAAGGGAATGCCTGAAGCCCGGGGAGCCGGAGGGCAGGGTGCTTGTCCTGGCGGGACGCACGGACACACAGACACAAACACACACGGCTCCATCCCCGACAGCCCCAGCGCCCTCACACCCCCCGCCGCCGCAGCGCCCGGCCCCGGAGCGAGCCAACCTGTTTCCCCAAGCACCGAGAAACAGCCTCCAACCCCCAGCACCGGCGGGTGGAAAGGCGGACCCCCGCGCCCCCTTCTTCCCCGGCTGCCTCCACGCGGGGCACGTCGCACTCCCGCGGCCGGGGCCGCGCTGCGGCAGCCGTACCGTGGGCAGCAGCGGCTCCATCTGCGCCCCTTGGTCCTGGGTCTCCATGCGGCGGCGCGGCCCCGGCGGCGCCCTCCTCGCNCGCCCCTGCACGGCTGCGTCTGCAAACCGGAGCCCGAGGTCGCCGGTGCCGTGAGTTCCTCCACCACACGGCATCTTCCCTCCGGGGGACTCTGCCCAGTCCCCGCGGCCGAAACGGGAGCGGGTTCCGTGTCCCCAGAGGAAGGAGCGGGGAGCAGAGGGACCGCACCCCAAACACAGACCCCCGCGTGACACTGTTGCAAACACTGAGATGCGGCTCGGGACCGCTTTATGCTTCTGCCACCGTCCCCTCAGAGTGTTTCCTCAGCGCAGTCTTGAGCTGAAATTCACTTCCACGGACCAGCATCAGAAGAGCTCTGGAAACAGCCCCCCCCTGCTCCGTCCCGCCGCGCTTTGACCCTTTTACACAGGGAGTGCCTTCAAAAGAGAGGTCTGTCCCATTCTGCACTGAAATAACCCCACCATCCCCTTTTACCTGCCAATTATGAACACCTATCTGATGACCATATCCTTATGGATACAGTCAATTAACAGGAGTCTTGCCCCCTTTTTCACCTAATTTTATCGTTCAAGCCTGCTACACATTTAGCTTCTCATAGTCCACCTACCTCTACAACTCCATGGTTACATTTAGCCGCATCAAAACTCCAACAAGCTACACAAACGGTTGTTGAAGCCTAAATTTGTCTATCCAAGGGCACATAAGGACAGCTGAGTCCCCACAGTACTTGTACTAAGGACACAAGTGCCATGCTGCCTAACAAGACAGCTGAGCCAAAGAAGTTCTCATATTCATCACCACTTGCCAGAACATCTCCCTCAAAAACCATGCCCATCGGAACCCGTGTGCATAAGAATCAACATGAACAGAGACCTGGCTAGGAAACATAAGCTAACAGGTTGTCGTAGTTTTGACTGAAACCAGGACAGAAGGAAACCTCTGTCTCCCTGTTAACATTGATTTCCTGGCTAAAGTAGCAAGCTGTTCCCTACATTTTGGATATCCTTTGCAGACTGAAAATAGATCAATAAATAGTTTTGCTAAATTGCATTTAATTTTGACTGCCACGAGGCATGTTCTTCAAGTCTCCTAAAGATCTTCCAGGCTGATTTATTTGTACATCAGCCACGCGAGACACAGAGCTGGGGAGGTGGTATAAAGGAAAGGGGAGTCAAAGCTGGTTCTTATGAAGAAGGGGGCTATTTTTCTGAGTCAAAACTGAGAATTTGGTCTTTGTATGAAGTGAAACATACATGCAGCACTGTACAGAAAGACAGACAACACTGTGGTCCAGATTCTGGGACAGAAGCCGTATGCATATTTTTTATAACATGATTACTGATCTACAGTAATTAACATAAGAGGTCATTCAGGTCACTAGAGGTAAGGCTGTGTCAGCATTTGCACAGTAAAACCCTATTTGTAGGAGCTTATAATTAAGCTACAAAAGTCACAATGAAGCTGGGAAAGGAATGTGTTTAAAAGTTATTTTTCTTCTTTAAAAATAAAAAAGATTTAAAGTGAATATACCTCTTGTGAAACTGTGAAAACCAAAAACCTTCCGTCTACAGGCAGCTATGCCAATTAACGTTTGTATAAGCATACTTAGTCTTCTCTGCCTACATAGTTCCAGCTCATCTCAGAGCGTTTTTTTAAAAAGGTACCGCAATATATCAAGCTCAATGGCATTTAGACATCTTTCACTCTCCAAAAGATTCCCCCAAAACACACTCAGTCACACATACACATCTAAAAGCAAAGCGCAAGAACAAATCAGATTTTACAAAGACCATGAGGAAGGGTATCGGCTTACGGTGTACATGATGCTATTCCCCAACATTTCACAGCAAGAAACAGGATCAAGACCATGAGCACCGTTCACACAAGCTACAAATGAGTTACTTAAGTATCACTTATTGGCCCAGTACCGCTCACATTTTTACTGTCATACCTTTCTGCCAGTTTTCATTTTGTGATCAAAATATAGCTATGATTTAAAAGAAATGCTTTAGTTCTAGTCCTGAGTGTATTGGCTCTTCTCCCAGTTTAGCCATAAAATATGTCACTCTACCAGGATGGAGTGGGGGAATTGCTACTAAGAAAGAGTGAACTCTTAATTTCCACATAGTTGTTAATTACAAAATGGAGCACGAGAACTACTTATTTTAAAATGTCCCCATAGTAGAAATACACTTGAAACATAATTCACCCATTTACATGTATGTCCAGTACTCTCACCATGTTCTTAATTCCAAAAATAACTTGCACAGTCAGAATAACAAGGTTGCCAGTAGATTTCAGGAGCATAGTGAACAATATTCAAAATCAGAAAGGACTAGGGTTAGATCAGTTTGCCCTTTCTTGATTCCTGCCTGAGCTCAAGCCTCAAATACGCTGGTAAATAAAACGCACACACAACACACACTAGTTCAAATGCTCATGTTGGGCATATTTATCACAAAATATTTCTTTAATGAAGAGAACCCTTTTTTAAAAATTGCAGGCTATTTTCAGCTTGTTACAGGTATTTGTATTTTAAGTAAAACTGCAAATTAATTTCTAAGCTTCAGGTGGAAAAGATATCACTATCAAGCAGCCAAAATCCTTTTCATTCTATTTTTGCCTTGCTGATTGTGCAAGATAAACAGTAATGGGTGGACTTCTCAAACTGCATTTCATGCTAATAAAAAGAGTGAACTACCCTTAGATATTAAAAGGAACATCCCATCAGCACAATCTACTCCTAAGAAATTTTTTTTCCCTGTAATTAGAGAAACTATCCTGACAAGGTAACAAAGGGGAGAGGAAAATAAAACAATTTCTGGCAGCAGTTTTTCGTCTCTCCATTCTTCCCATCTGAAAATAAATAACCATCTGGATCATTGTACTGCCTTTGTGACAGGTGGTACACAGTTATGTTTCTCATTTCATTGGAAAGCGGTAATGGTTCTTTCTTTTGTTAATATACTCTGTCTGAAATTATTTTACTCTAAGTTAATTCTTTCGCAATATGATCCAAAAAGGTTCAGTGCTGACTGGGATGTCACTTTGATTGTGACATAATCCCTTTTTTTCTATTGACATCAAAACTGGAAAAAAGTATTCTAGTAATTGTCTCACTAGTATGACTTCTCACATTCTTCAGCCAAAAAAAAGTAATGCCAATGAAATGTATCTGTGGCCACAAGCCCAATCCCACATCTCCTGTAACACAGTGAGACAATCTGTGTTGGTAAAGAGCACCAAATATTTGTCACATCCTTAGTTCTCCCCCAACGGACCACCTAACAAACGTTTTGAATGTTACAGCATTCTGATTCTAAACTGGGCCTTTGATTTTTGCTGTTTGCTAAATTAATAAGATAATATTATTTTGAAATACAAAACAAAATTAAGAGGTGTTAAAGTCTCTTAGTTAATAATACATAAAAGGAATCAATACATTAGCTTGCTAATTGAGATAGCTACCCTTTCTAGAGTTATTTTTCAAGTGAAAGAAATTCCTCAGACATATCATCCATTTAATCCAACTTTCTAAATAAAATATGTTGAATCAGGCCCTGATTAGTCACTGACCTAAATAATCCTTCAGACAGATTAAGCTATCTTAATTTAAAACCTGCAAGGGAGGGATAATATACTCTTTCTTGCTCACTTATTCTAAGAGTAAACTATAACTACGCACGTATCTTACAGATGTAAGACATTTGTCTAGACTGAGCTTCAAGCCACTGGATCTTGCTACATCTCTTATTTCTAGGCCATGACATCCTCTAGCATTAGGAAAATTGTGTTTATATAGGTAGGCACTGTGTTAATGCTTCTCTTCCTTTAGTGCTTTTAATTCCTTACTGCAAGAGAAGACTTCACACCCCCGTCATGGCTCCTCTGACCCATTTGAATTTGCACAGGAACACCACAATATTCCAAAATTTGGCTTAACAATGCAGCATTCAGAAGTCTGCCTATATGCCTTTGACCTCTGGATCATCCCCTGTTTTCCACATCATGGAACATGATTTTCCCTCAAGCATTGCACCAGAAGGAGAGTTCCTAATGGGAGAGTCTACAGGGTCAGATGAGGGTTATTGGGAAAGATGGATGAAGCTGGCTGTGGTTTTATTTGTTTGCAAACTCTGAAATTTGTAAATACGCACTAAAGCAAATACTATGAAGTGCATGTACCTACTTTCACCTCTTAAATCCTGGTCATATCCTCTGTCTGTCACTTGCCTTAGACTATAAGCACTTCAGCGGGAGGTCTATCAGCCTCTGTAACAGACCACAGCAACCACGTGCCCTTCCTGCAATTGAGCAACAGGCACAAAACCTCAGCCAGAAGCTTTTCTATAGGTATTCACGTAACTACAAAAAGAACTATGCCTTGAGATGTGTACAATTTGTGAACAGTAATATTTTGCATATACATCTAAGACACCAAAGCTGTTTGTGCTAATCCCAGAAACAGCAGCACTAAGCCGTGAGAACGAGACTCATCTGCACCCAAGCCACGTGGGTCCTTGAAGCAGTGAAGAGTTTGCATGGTGTCATGCCTGAGCAGTGAGCTTTGGACAGGGAATTTAGACAGATATTTGGCTTTGTGTCAGCCAGCTAGAAAGATAAAATTGCATATGAAAGGAATGTCAAAATAGTAACGTGGTATTATAGTCATCACCCCTTCAGAGAGTCTCAACTATGGGCTCTTCTCAACCTTCCCAACACATACACCTAGGATACTAGCTTCCTTTAACTCAGCATGGTCCCAGGCCAGGCTCTCTACTATTTGCTCCAAAATCAGATTAGCATGGAACTAACAAGATTCACACCGAAAGCACAGTTAATAGCTTTTGTACACAAGAGTAAAGTCTAGATTTCCATAAGGTTTCATCAAAAAAGGTACCCAAGTTAACTCTTGCAGATGAGATCTGATTCTCAACTTATTCTCCACCTTCATAACCTCAAAAGGTTGCCAGCAGATTTTAGCAGCAGAGTGAACAATTTCACACAATATTCAAACCCAGACAATGAGAGGACTAGGATTAGTTCAAATTTATCAGAAAAGTAATCATTTAATAAAAAGAAACCCTTAAAAGTTGGTTTATTTGTAACCTTTTACTGGTATTTGTATTTCAAGTAAAACCACAAATTAATTTCCAAGTCACAGGAACAAGAAAACCATGAAAGCAAGCATTTCACTAAAATGTGCTTACATTGACCCCAGACAAGCCTAGCAATACCAAACAGAAGATGAAGACTTGACTCTATGGAGTCCATGGAAATTCTGACTACTTCTGTGGCAGTAAGATCTCAACTCAAAACTTTTATCCTTTTAGGTTTGTACTGACTACATTTTTCCTGTTATATTTTAAAAAATACAGTAGGATGCATGCTTTGGTACAGAAAACAAGCAAAGCTTGAATTATTTTTTGTTTCCTTGCAATGTTGATGAACCAACTAAACTCACGTTTAATCAAAGGGCTGTTGGCATGAAGCTTTTGTAGCCTGGTCATATATTAATGAAGATTTTTTTTCACCCAGGTGCAGAAGATTAGACTGAAACTCCAGAAACTTGTGGTTTATTTCTGATTATGCCATTGATGAGCATAGAACCTCATGTACTAATATGGTATTTTCCCAAATCATTAAGTAACTTCCCAATATATTTGCCTTGTCAGATACTGAACAGCCCCCAGAGGGGGGAAAATATTGTTGGCTGATAGAAAAATCCATTTTTCTCATTACATCTTGGGTAAGAAGCATTATCCCAACTGCTGGGATTCTCAATTTTGTCTCGATTTGCAGGCAACCCAGAGGTTTGTTTGCAACACCGCTTTGGCTAAATCAATTACTTCTGTCAGAAGAAGCACCCACCTCCTCCTCAAGTGTTCAGAATACAATGTTCATTCAACACAGGTTAAATCTAAAGGGGGAATGGAGGGGAACACCACAGAAAATAATTTATTAATTAAAAGTTTGAAAACAAATCTACTGAAGTTACAAATATTTCAATAAAATCCCACTCTAGATCGTACATAACACTGAAGTTCCTCAATAATCAAATTTTGTAGTCATGATTCTTTCCAGCCTGACCAGCCTTCTTGCCATACACAAGATTTTTATAACAAATACTTCAGAAATCATGTAACATGAGAAGAGTTCTTGTAAGGATGTTTTACTAGCTGCATAATTTCTAGCTCTCTGTTGGCTTTTCACAAAAACTATATCCACATACAACACACTATTGACAAGGATGACAGCATTCGCTGTAAAAGTATTTCCAGTGTTTCAGTCAGTTTTGCTGCTCTGACCACTACATACAGGAAAAACATTTGCTGTGCCTCCAGTACTGACCTACTTGTGGAAAAGGAATACCTGAGCTTTTTGTTTTTCCAAATGCTACATTTCCAGAAAAAATAATCTTACCTGAAATCCAGAATCCAGGATACTGACTGGCTTGCAATTTCACCAGACCATCAGCTGGTATAAACTGGCACAGCTCCAATACTGTCAAATGGACTTTGGGAGATGAAGGTGCATTCCTTACTGAAGTAGCCAACTCAAATCAAAAATAGGGATTTGGAAAAAATTTCCACTGAATTGCAACTGCTTTCTTTCACACATAATACAATAGTTACTACAAGATAGTAACTATTCTCTTTAAAGATAAATACTTTTCACTTGTGCTTTTAAATTCTGCAGAGAGAACAAATTCATCCATGTTCCCCAACAGACAGGTAATTAGGACACAGAAAGTGAAATCTTTACTAAATTACTGGCTTCACTGAAGTCAATTATAACAACTCCTTGTTTTTTAAGAATTTCACTGCATTAGATTTCCCTTAGGAAGACTATACAGTATGTGGCAGAACCCTGTTTCATTATGTTTTACAATAGTGACAATAATATAAAAAAATATTGGGGATCCCAAAACACAACTTTTAGTGACATACATTCTGTAAGCTGCAACCATACTTCAAAGCATTTGTCCTAAATCTCAGAATTAAACCAAGCACGTTGGGTTTAACCAACCCGACTGTCTTCCACAATGAAATGGCTGCACTGTGGGCAACGGGAGAGCAAGCACTGTCACCTACCTTGACCTTAGCAAGGCTTTCAATGCAGTGCCCCAGGGCATCCTTGCAGAGAAACTGCAGAGGTGTGACCCGGATAAGTAAACTACAAAGTCGGTGAGAAGCCAGGTGGGTCTTTCAGCCTGAAGGTCAATGGTTCAAAACTGAACTGCAGCCAGCTGCAAGTGGTGCCCATCTCCAGTCAGTCAATTTTGGGGCTGATCCTGTCTAATGCCTCAGGTGTTTAACATTGATGACCCACATGATGGGACAGAATGAGCCCTCCTGAAGCCCACGGAGAGGCACCCAGCTGGGACAGGTGGCTGATACACTGGAGGACCAGGCAGCCATTCAAGAAGACTTCAACATATGGGAGTGGGAGGACAGAAACCTCATGAAGTTTAACAAGGAGTGCAGAGTCCTGTACCTGGGGTGAGTCAGCTTTATGGGCTGAACTAGCAAGACCATAGCCAGCAGGTACAGAGATCTGATTGTTCCCCTCTGCTCAGCACTCACAAAGCCACATCTGAAATAAGACAGCTCCAGCTTTGGGCCCTTAGTACACGGAGGAAGATCAACTAACTGGAGTCTGTTCAAAAGATACACTTAAGCATTGACAGCCTAAATTTCCTTGAGCAACCTAGACTCATTTTATAGTTTATAGAGAGAAAAAGGCATTTAGCAGCTATAACTCGTCTCATCCTAAGGTAAACGTTTAGGGTGAATCATGATCTACAACCTGTTCCTCTCCAATGACTTCAAAAGGATTCACACAAATTGTTCAGATACCAACAGCCACACTGGCACATCCAACACTGTCAGAGCAACCCCCCGAGGTGTCTTGCATTGCACATGAGAAAAAGAGAGATAATCTACAGAGTAAATATCACTATGAGTTCTGAACTCCACTTTTTATCCAATTTGACCAATGTTAATCACACCAACCACAGAACTGAGATCAAAACCTTTTCTTGGGAAAAGAACCTAAAATTAAGCTCAAAAAAAAATGTACTTTCCTCCTAGAGATTAAAAAAAAACATGATTAAAAAATGACAAGTACTAATACAGCAATATTACAGGAATTATTTTTGTAACAGTAAACACATAGATAAAAAGATTTGTGCAAACACTTGTCAGAGAAGTACAGAAATCTTATAAGAGTTCTTGAAAAATCTTATCTATGCATTTGTGGATCTCTAAGACAGTGAGCGTGTAATTTCTGTATCACATCTATTTATAGAGCCTTTAAGCCCATTAAGAGATTAAAAAAGGAGACACAAGCTATTTAGTACACGTAATCTCTTTGCCATTTCTGCAAATACCACATTATTTGTAGATTTGTAAGTGTAAGGGACACAGATGTAAATCCACTTCCTAGCCATTGCATTACACACAGCAATGCCCTGTACTAGTTCTCTGAGGGATCATTGACTGTTCCTAAAACACTCAGCCAATGTGTTGACACAGGTAAAATATGTTACCACCTGATGGAACGACAGAAAGCTGCCAAAGGTTCTAGAATTTCTCTGATCCACTCACTGCACCCATGAAAACATAGAACACGTTAAAGTGTGAGGTCATCAGGATCACCGAAAGTGTCAAACATAAATATCACACTGACTGAACTGCACTGCTGGAAACGTACCTTGGGGCACCGATACGTAATTTGACTTTGGCATCAGCTTGCAAGTCATGAAAGCAGCTACTGACTGATGAAAACCTTGACCAAAATTATGTCATCAACAGCACTCAAGATCTCAAACAACTTAAGACTGTGGATCACTAATGTCTAAATGACCAAAGACTGTTTCTTATCTCCCACAGTTCCCACTCTAGCATATCCATATAAAAAATTTAAAAAAATACATAAAAAAAAAAAAAGAACATTGTACCGTTTCTCTCCCAGGGCCCAGATTTGCACAAAGAGAAAACTATGGCATGGAGAAGCTGCAGTGGGCTGCAGCCAAGACAAATGGGACACCAAGAGCACAGAGGTTGTCACAGGTACCCCATGAAGCACTCAAAACAGAGAGACTGGAAAGGGTGCAGAGTCCAGAGCCTTCTCATGAGAACAAATTGCTCTGCCCTGCCCCAAGAACCAAGGTCATCAGGTCTACAGGTCACAGCTACAAGAAATTCACATCTTGAGTATCTGGCACCAACCCGGACCACTTGTGTAAAACCTACATTTTGCCTGAATTTTGCTACCTCTTGTCAGATCTAGTGAAAAAATTACAAGTTCAGAAGTATATCCACACTTTCCCACGACACTAAGAGAGGTGTTTCCTCTCTGTACAGACTTCGGTTTCGCTCACGTCCTCAAGCCAAGCTACAACTACACAACTGGAATATGTTGAGTCACTTGAACTGAAATTCAGGGTTGGCAGGAGGTTAACCTCTTTAAGGCAAAGACCACTTATTTGCATGTCAGTGTTCATAGCATTGGAGATAAATTATATTTTATTATATTTTTCAGTGTTACTTGAGAGAATATAACTGTACTTTCACTGTTGGAGCACGTACATTCACACCTGGCCCATCCCTGAAGTTCTAAGCTATGATAATGCTGGCAGCAGAACCACGGTAGCACCAAGTACACTGCAAGTTTTTTAATAACTGTCCTTCTTCTCTGGAGAAATTTGTAGTATTGGAAGTCTAACTTCCATTTGCCTTATAATGACTCATACAGACTAACAGATTAAAGATAAACTGAGCTTAACTGGGGAGCACCTCCCGGTAAGATCTTTCAGGATGCTTTATGTTTTGAGATCATTCAAAAGGGGCAAACAAAATTAAGCTCACACCAACACATTTCCATATGTAGGTCAGCTTCAAAAACTTCAAAAATTACTGAAAAGGGGTTCAGCAAACTCAGCATGGAAATCTTGCCATTTCCTCATGACAAGAAAAACTGGAAGGATGTGGTGACGTGATTGTTAATACTCTCCTTAATATAAATTTTGATAACAAAATTTAAACAGATTTTCTAATAATGGAAATGGAAAATCCTGTATCCCAAAGGGAAATCTAGCCCAAGATACCCTTGTGAGTACTACTGTCACAAGTTCTGCTATTTTTTTAGCTCATGAACAAACCCTCAGGTAAGAGGAGTACATTTTCTCCTTAGCCAATTGCTGCTGTTTGTCCAAATCACAAGGCTACTATCAATCAGAAAATAATATAATTTAGTGCCCAGAGGTAGTAAAAAAAAAAAAAAAACAATGTAATGAAAACATTTTTCTCTTCCCTGTGAAACATCTGTAATAAATGACCCATTTTCCAGGCAAAACTATTTGAGAATGACAATGCATCACCAGGCTGGCTTAAATACGAGAAAATCGTTCACGCTGTGGAACAGTAAATACCTGTTTGGGGATATTAAACAGAAGGAAGGTAAAGAAGATTCTCCCACTACTAATGAATTGGCAGAATTTGCTGTCAAGGGAAATAAGAACTCAGTATCCAAATTTTGTCTGTAAAGAGAGCATGAGGAACCTCTGAGACACAAGGGATACAGCCACCACCTATGGTCGTTTAAGGCAATCATCACAAGCACAGCTTGTCCAAAATATGTGTTGAACAGCTTTTGGTAACTCTGCAAAGCCACAAGCCTTAGAGCAGAGAGCCTCAGAATCATGTGAAAAGGCAATTCCACATTTGTCTGAAACTCCATACACTGGTGAATTATCTGAAGCATGACATGCAGAGCTACAAGAATACGTCAGTCATGTAACCCCAGATGAAGGCCTGTCTAGTTCATCAGAACACTCGACGTAAGGGTCCTTGCAGTAACCCTCATCTGCCACTGCAGAAGCAGCAAATATAAGAAATATTCCCCATTTTGAATAGGAACTCAATAACCATCATGCAGTAAGAACATATTAATTAGTTTTTCCATTATATATAACTGATCCTGAAACTTTTTCTAGAGAGTAACAGTAAAACAGGAACCTTCTCTGGCATCCCTCTAAGATCTAGACCTCTTGTTTAACAGGGACCATGCAGCCAAGATTATTTGTTGGTTTGTTTACAGTTCTCTCTTTCATCCCAGCAAAATGCAACAAAACCATACAATCTTTGTGGTGTACAAGGCATTCTTCTTCCATGGCACTATTATGGGATGTTTTCTATAGAAAATACACTGGTCACTGGTAGTGATGACAATGCTTGCTAGCTAATGGTCAGACGCTGCAAAAGAGGTGGTCAACTTGCAGACGGCAAGTACTGCTGGATGAGGTTCAGATATGGGAAACAGGCATAAGTCTTACCAAAAATTCTGAAGTCTCACCTTCTCTTATCTCAAACATAGAGCCAGTGAGAAAATGAATGCAAACCACAGAGCTGAAAGACCCTGCAGTAGGTTAAAGTTGATTTACCCTTCTCTGATAAAAATCAGCTCAGGACACAGTAGCCTTGTATAATTACAATTTCACCTTAAGCTGTGCTTGGACACGAAATTAAGGTTTTTCCCTCCCTAAGATTAGGTAAGTAATTATGAAAACTTTTCCAGGTGGTGCCAGACCTTGTCCAGCTGGCTCAGTTTCACTTAACTGGAAGAAGTTCTTACCTACCTCAAAGTGGTGTGAAAAAGTAAGGCAGTGTTGCGGTGTGCAGATTAAAGGTGTCAAGAAGTAACGCGTGCCACTAAACTCCCCCTCACCTGCTTAAAATCTTCCTGTACCTAACAACCATCTGCCAGCTGTGAAGAGATATAAGGTACTACTCCCATTAGTAATGCACAATCCAATTGTACTTGTACTAAATAAACAGGACATGCCACTTGTACACACACTCCAATGATTGAGGTAAATGTGATCAAATCAGAAAAACAGTAAGATGCTGATATTGTCGTGTGTCCTGTCACTCTCCAGAAAGGGTTGAAAGCCACGGCAGATTCTGTGGGAAACTAAGAAACTGATTTAGCGCTCTGAGATTAGAGATGTTCCAGTGGCTAGTGTCCTAGGAGTAGATGGAAAATAAGTAAGGACAGGAACGGAGGTGATTTTTATAGTTAGCTTCACTTGCCTGATGTGTTTGCTGCATGTATGTCACACTTTGAAACAGGACCACCACGCTATGCCTGAAATTGGTGGTTTTCCCCAGTTTCACTTTTAAGCACATACTACAGCTACACTTCCAGCATTTCAGGTCAGAGCTGGAAGTACAGCCTTGTCCTTAGCACAACGAACGAGGGCAATGTGCCAAACCTGGCCCAGACCTGAGCTCCAGTAAAACTGTTAAACACAAAGTGCAGCCCTCTAAGGTCAAGTCCCAGGTGTTTTCTTCAAGCGAAGCATGGATATCTTGAACTCTTAAGAAAACTGAATGCAACATTCAAGTCATGAACTAGCAGCAAAAACAGTGTTCCTACAATAAAAGCAGATACGACTGAGCCATTTCTTTCGGAGCAAGATTAAAATCCTTTGATCAAACTATACCTTTTGAGTAAGTTTCTATGGGTGTCAACTAACTTTGAAACTTTGTACAAAATTTCATCAGAACAATCGGGTATTACAAAATATGAATTATCACCCACAGATAATTTTTAGAAATTACATCCCTTTTGTTTAATAGCACTTACAGCACCAGACATTTCTCTACAGCTTCTCTGTGCTAAACAAAAAGAAATTTTTTTTGAAGTTGACATTGATTAGGACTTTCAGAAGAATGGCTTGCTTTTAATATATTGTACCTGATTGAATTAAATTCAATTAACTAAAAAAAGTCAATAATTCTCAGAAGAATTATTCAACAGTTTCAGAATGATCCCTAGCAAACTTCAAATAAATTCCTCCTCAAAAATAACTGAAAAGGCACCATGTCCAAGGTAGGTAATGCTGGTTACAGGTTTGCATCTATAAACCTCTCTTCACAGCCATGCAAAAACCTTCTCATATGTAACCTAGCCGTTTGCATCCTCCGGAGTTACACCTTGTTGTGGAAGCCCTTGTGCTGTCGGTGACATGGGCTTTAGTGCCACTCAGTGTTCAACCGACACAACTGCAGGGAGCTGCTGTGCCACAGCACCCAACAGCGTGACAGGCGTTGGAACAATACTTCATTAATTCATGGAAAATAGATGAATTTTACCAGAGAGGATTACGTTGATCCTTCACTCGATCTCATCTTCAGCCTCAATAGTTCTGCTCTGGGAAAGCATAGAAGTCACAGTGGGGTTTTTTCAGAGGAACTGGACGTTCATCATGGAAGGACACATGAACTGGTAAACTGCCACGGCCGTAAGAAGTTGAGAAATCAACAGCAAAGAGGAAAGGACAGTGAAAGAAGTTTGCAGGGCACAGGAGACGAGACAACGTCAGAGGGGGCAAGAAGAGGCACAGAGCAAATACGTGCAAGTGAGAGAAGGACAAAGTGAACACAAAGAGAATGGGACAGGGATCCCATTACAGCTGGAGGGATGAGAAGTAATCCTATACAATATATTCCTTTATCCTCCCTCTTTCTTCTCTTCCTGATTCCCATTAATTATTTTTGTTATTTTGGGATGGCATTTTTTTGTTTGTTTTAACCTAAAAATGGCCTCAGAGAATACACTTTTGAAATACCTTGCCAAAATAAGGGTTCTGGTATCAACATCTTTGGTAAGTGAAAGGCAAACAAATAACTCAGAGGGGAAAAAAAGATAATACACTATCAATTCTATTGACAGTAATTCCCACCAAGAGAAATATCTTCCTAGAGCTTTCCAAAATACGAACAGGAGTTACAATCAGATCAAACCAGATATCCTCCCAGGCCAGTGAATATCAGAAAATTAAAAAACATAAATGGAAACAAAAATTGAGTAGGAGATACTGCTTATTGTGAAAGAAAATACTATCTGCCCAACCAGAATAAGATTAAGCTAAGAAACATACTGAGAATCAAGCAAGCCAAGATTATCATCAAATATCAGAAACAGAGCCCACATTTTGCATGGAGATGCTAAGACTGTCCGTAGCAGGACATTGTCACTCCCTGTCCAGCCAGCCCCACCTGACCTACACAAACACTAATTCTGGTGAGCGGAGAAACGCCAAGGGGCTGTATCGTGAAAACTGTTACTTTCAATACATCAAGGTATCATTATCACACACAACAATCAGCATGCAACGCTGCAATTAAGACAATTCCTGCAGCTCAAAAAATTACCAACCTCAGGAATACGGAACACAAGAGGCCCCCTCGGCTGGCCTGAGGACAGCACCGGAGGAGACAGGTTGCTGCAGTACGGCATCACAAAAGGGTGCTGAAGGAACACAAAGTGTCTGGGGCTTGTATTCTCTTTTCTGTTTGAATTTATGTAAAATCCTTAATTAATAGAAGTTAATTAGCTACACTTAAGACTGATATACAACTACAGCCATAGGGAATAAACTGGTTCACCAGCTGCTGTAGTACCCCAACTACACTGTAAATTGCTGCATGCTATTAACATGCTCTCCTGGCTTCAATAAAGCAAATCTTATTGAAATCAGTAGCACACATTTCCTATTTCAGTGAGACATTGCAAAATTAAAATGATATGTAGTAAAAACAATATGTGTGAGCCACCTGCTTACTGTATGATAGAATAGATTGGCATAGAATGACAGCTGCTGCACAGCCAACATTTCAGATACTGTACTACCTTGCCAACTGGACTTAAATTCACACATGATTTCCTTGACTAGCACTGAATGAATTTTTGCTGCTATAAATATGCATTGGCAATTGTGATGAATCATCCTGGATACTAAGGGTCACTGTTAATTCAAATACATCAAGAACTGTATCCAGTGCAAAAAGCCACCAGAGCAAATATTGGCGAATCAGGACTGTTTTGTAAAGAACGTGCCTTGACCCACAATAAACGGTCACCAATAATGAAGATAGCCCCTGCAGAGCTTGCTGGGCACTCATAGCACAAATGCTAGAAGTTCAAACCAAAGAACTAACTAGTCATTGCATACCTCCCCACTCCAGCCTGGAGTCCGTGACCGTTACCATGACCAAGACCTTCAGCCTTATTTAGGCACCTACAGACAGATTCAGACAGCCTAAACTCCACCGAGTTCTTACACCTATCAGGGCCTATTCTATATCTGCATTTTGTTTCTAGCAGGCTGGAGGCGAGTCGCATCTCTACCCCTTAGCTGGGCTTCCCGAATCCCTCTTCAGGCTCATGTGGTTCTCGGCACTGCTCAGCCACAGGGGTTTAGTGGAAGGCAGGCTGTTTGACATTGCTTCTAATTCCCATTGATTTCAACTAGAGCCATGTGTCTCATTATGTTTGCAGATCTGCTTTTGCTGGTTTTATATTAAGAGGGGATGCCTAGAAACAGTAAATGTTTCTTTTAATCTAACTTACTAGCAGCTTATGTCTAAAGGCAGTGATGACAGGAGCTTTAACAAGGAACCACTGCTTTAGATTTGTCTGATAACAAAATATTCCTCGAATATGTAATAATAAATAGTCTGCATCTGCAACGGGAATAATTTTGTGACGATTAATATGATTTACAGTTCCTCAGCAAGTGACAGTACTGTAGGGTTCATAAAAGGGCAGGTCTGGGGTAAAATCAGTAATCTATTTTAACCAATTCAAATGCCAATATCCCATCTGCTAAGTCTCTTTATTTTATATCAGTCTGCCATTTTCTCTTAGTGGTAGCATCAATAAACATTGTTGGTAATCATCTGCTTGTGCTCTAATGTGGCATATTCAGTTTCATTGAATGAAGCCAGGCTGAAGATCCCCAAAGAAAAAAAAATTGTGACTTGTATAGCTGTGATTCAGACCCATGTCTCTGATTTGAGAATGACTCAAAGTTGCATCATCACCAAACCTGAACACAAATAGTTTTTATCATATACAAAGCTAAATGTTAATAGCAGCTATGTTTTATTTATTCCAAATAAATTTTCAGTTACATGGGTTTTTTCTCATTTTGCCAAGTGCAGTGGAACATTTCAAAAAAGCCATAGATTTGAGGAGTTCACTAAAAACAATATTTGTATCTGACGACATGTAACAGGATTCCAGCTGAAGGATACCACTTAGATTTAAGAAAGGGTTTGTTTTGCTTTCTCTCCTTTCAGATGGATTTGAAATTCACAGACATGAAAGGCTGGGTAACAAAACCTAGATTCAGGCTTCCCTTAGCCAGTATTTGCCATAAAATTCTCGAATACATCTAGCACATTCACAGCCTGCAGCCAGAGACAACCTAAACCACTACCACAAAGGCTGTATTGCTTCTCTGGCATTGTAAATCTACAGTTACAATAATTTAATTAATCACAGCTATCCATAGTTAAAACAGGCCTAAAAGGCCACTTACTCTGAAAAACTAGGGGACAATAAACCCTGGCTTACACAGGAACTTCAGAGCCTCACAGGTTTTGAGTTCCCGTCAGGCTTCCTGGGCTTCTAACAGGAGCAAGTCAACAAGAAATTTGTGTCCTGCCTTAAGAGGCTTATCAGTAGGATAGGAAGGATATAAAACTGTTCAGCTGTGAGATCAACCTGATACACAGGTTACTACAAAGGTGTAAGCTGTAATACCAGGCTGGCAAGGAACCTTCTGGCATTCAGCTAAGTTTCTTGACTGTCCTTGCTTCTTCAAACAAACTACCACCATTAAAAATGCCATTTTTAAAAAATCTGCATTCTCTGATGTGAAAATATTCCTTTACAGATTATTGTCAGGACAGTCAGCTTGTCACATGGATCACCAGTCCCTGAACAGCCCCATGCTCCTGGAAGTTCTCTACATGCAGAGGTGGAGGACACAGAGCTCAGCAGCACTGAGGACCAGGATCTTCAGAGCAGCTGAAGCAGGCTGTAACCTGTCTGCTCACAACATGTACATTAGGCTCGTTCTGCCACCAGGACATACCCTGTAAAATGTAAGATTTCCATGTCTGTCAGCTAATATTGCACCCTACCCTGGCATCATAACGGAAATGGCTGTGCTTTCTGAAGGCATCATCTTTGACATGAGACGTAAAACCACATGTTTGTTGTTTCTATATTTGACATACCGATCTCGAGTTTGGGAAAACAGTAGCTTCTGCTAACATAGATCTGAAACGTCTTTTGGGAGGTGGCATGTAAAAACACGTCCTCAGAAAAGAAGTTTAGCTTTTAGTGAAAACTCCGATGTTAGCAGTACTGTTTTCCCAGGTGACCAGAACCCACTTTTCAAAGGAAAGACTGCAGAAGTACAAATACACTAAGTTTCCAAATTATATTTTTGTACATTTGAATCATCTGTATAGTCACTGGTGACAAAAAAAAGTGTATGACCTCAGTACAGAACTGCTGTTAAGGTATCAAAATCACACAGACTATCTATGACATTTATTCTTCAAATAATATAATTTTCTATCGCATTTATACTATGAGTGCCGCCTATATTTTAGACAATAGCACACATAAAAAGCAAAACACCAACTATTGGAAAAAAAGGCAAATTTATGTGAAATTTTGAAGTCAAAATGTTCAAATATTGTTGACATTACATAAGTCATTCTGCAGGCGTGGCTTGATAGTGTACAACATAACAGATTATTTAGAGCACAGGCACTGGCAGCCCCGCTGTGGTCCCAGCTGGCCTGCTGCCTACAGCCTGGGCTATACACTTTCTGTCCAAGACATAAATCCTGCTTTGAAATACTGCACGAGTCCAAGAAGCCGTATCCGGCAGCATTGCATACCCTGGTGCTGACACACACCAGCACACCCCTCGCCCCGCTGCAAGCCCCACTAGAGGGGCCCCCGCCACCCGGGGTGGGAATGGCAGGTCCTGCCAGAAAAATAGCATCCCCATCCCCTCCCTGGTGAAAGGAATGCATCATTAGAAGCCAAAAAAGAAATCTATACTAAGATACTGCTAATGTTCTAACAAAGCGATACAAACAAGTTACACCGCTAACAACTCACCTTCTTCCTACTCTAGATATTTATAGCAACCTCTGAAATTTTACTGGTATACCACAGTCTATTCATTCTGCTGTTTCCTTCCTCACCCGCTCCCCTCTCCGCGCCCCCCACAAAAAAAAAAAAAAAAAATAGAATAAAAAAGGGGAAAAGGGAAATAATTAAAATNACAAGGGACAAAGGGAAATCTTTAAAGTCAAATTTCCTCCCTACAGTTTATTTAAAGTTAGGTATTTAGGACTAAGCTTTATCAAGCCAACCTGTACGCATCCTGCACATGGCATAGCACCTTGCACCGGCTCTCTGCATGTGCTGAATCATGGCGACTGCTTACAGAGAAGGAACAAACCTTTCATTATGACAGCCTCGTAAATAGAAAATTGTTAATAAACAACATTAAAAACCATTTGACAAATTATTAAATGACCTTAGAATAAAATGTGCTGTTAACTGTATTTGAGCTAGTGCAGCACAAGTAAATATCTCTAAAAGAAAAAGCAAAGTCTTCTGTGACAGAAACCAATTTGATATGGAAATGGGTCAACAGTTGCTTAAGATGTAGCACAGTTTTGATTTGATCTGCTATATTTGGACTCTGTATGAGGCGCTTCCAGTAACATCGGTATTGCTTATACATGAGACTTTTGCATAATCACTGTATGAAGCATTAGAATTCTTCAAACCGAAAATGATTTTCAAAACTACTATACATATCTATGTTAATAACGTGGATACAGCACTATTTGCTGAAGAAAAAGAACAACTGTTTTCTAAAACAATTAGGATTCATGATATATTGCTTGGCAGACTATTGTTCAAAAGCCCACACAGTCCTTATCCAAGAGAAGTCCAAACGCATCCATGGGCACCAAGTTATGCATAACACTGAGCTAAGAATACACACTGGCCAAACAAGAAAAAAAATAAAAATAATGGGACACACATTTATTCTACAAATGAAATTCTGTACCTGTAGCAAGCTGGTTTTTATACTGTTGCTTTTCAGACATGATCACAGTTTGAGTCATTCTTGTCTTAAGAAAACAACCAGATTCCATTTTAAGATTTTTCCTTCAAAGATATTGTATAACCTTGTACTCCACATACCTCAGCTGTTATTTTCCAGTCCACCTTGTTAGTCATACGCAGTCTCTAGTAATCCTTACATCACCACAAGGATTAAGCTAATTTCACTCCTTAAAACGATAAAAGATCATTTCAGCATGCTTACCACCATGTTAGGGAATCTCCCCCAGCCAGCAGTGAATTCTCCTTCTTTTCACTTGTGTGGCCTCTGCTTACATATGCAGCCAATGTAGTCACACTGGTTCTTCTTTGCCCTTGCATTCTGCTGTTTGACCTTGGGAAGAACACATGTATGTAATATTTTCCTTTAAGTATGTAATAACAACAAATAAAATCATTCACATCCCAAAAGCCACATGCAGGCATTAAAGATCAGGTATTGACTCCTGCAGAGTGATCATACAAAGGAATGTGACCACGGTCATGGATGAGATCCTGGTAGCCCTCATAGCATAGAGCCATGAATAGCTGCTGGGCACAGGCAACCTTAAAAAACAGAAATTGTAGTGACCATTTTCAATCAACCTCTGTATGCTGTTTGACATTGAAAGAGGACACATTCAGATCATGTTAGCATAGGTCATAACATCAGCATAGTATCTCTGCAGAGACCTAAACAAGTTACTGTAGTCATAGTAAGCCAGAGGTTTGCTCAAACCTAGGGTAGTGGGAATGCTAGGTCTTCACAAAAAACAAAATTGAGACAACAATGCAGCAGCCTATTTGTGATTAATAATAATGATTCTAGAGGCAGTCTATTTCTGTGTAATAATAACGACTCTAAAACCAACATGAGTTATAATTACAGGGGTTCCTAACCTTTACAGAGTCCACATAAGTATCCATCAGATTCCACCGTCTGTACTGTGTCTTATATACCAGTAAAGGTGATATTCTGAGAACAAAAGTCTCTACAATATGTATCTCTACAGCGGTACAGCCCATTCAGTCAAAGCATATTTTAACCTAACAATTCCTATAGCATATTGCAATTATTAGACTAACCGCTATTAGTGGAAACCAAACTACTCAATCCTATGTCTGGCTCTCTAACAGATGTCATGCATAACGTTTAACACGTAGTTCACGTCTCATGACACCATTTTACAACTTGTAAAATAAGAATGCTTTAAGATCATTGAATGGTAGACATTATAGAAGTAGAAAACATTGATTATTATTTGTTGCATTATTATTATTTAATATAACATATGGATACAAGATTCTGGCTTGTTTGACCAGGAAGACAGCCCTATATGTTTAAAATTAAATTAGCATAGAAAAAAATTAAGCAATCAGACTATCTCAAATAGGATATGAAATAAACAGTATGGAGCTCTTTAAATACGTAACAAGTAATCAGCAAAAGGGCTGTGAACGGAACCTGAGTGGGAAGCTTGTGACCAGCGAGGCTGATATTGCTGGAAGCCTGAATGAAAGTTAAAAGGCTCCATGACTAGTCCAGACTATACAGGCAATTAGGAGTGATGAATGTTGCCAAGGCATTAGGCCAACAAGAATTACAACTCAATAAACTGAATGAAGGAGAGCGAGGGGAGAAAAAAAAAGGAAAAAAAAAAAAAGAGGAAAGGCTTTAATTAAGTATTTGAGATTGCACAAGGGATGGGTAAAGTGCCAGGTAGCTGGAAGATGGTTAACTAAATGGAGAGTATCAGTTCACTCATTAATGCAGAGGGGAATTTACAAGTGTAACTTCTACTACCATGAATTGGAATTACAGTAAATGAGTGATGCCAGTGGAGAAATGCTCTTGTTACCTGGACTGGTCTTACCTGTTAAGGCTTTATTGAAAAGTTATGGGGTGATTTTTGGATCTGGTTTAAAAACATCACCAAGATGGAACTTCTTTAAATAAGAGTTTGCACTACTTTAAATGCAGGGTGATCCCAGAATAAAGCAATATTTTCAGAAGAATTTTTCTTAGCAGCATTTTTTCAGAATTGCGCCGATGTTAACTTCCTTCTGCCCTGCACCTCAGAAATCCCCAAAATAACCCTGTGGGGTCAGATTCAAAGCTGATCAAGTAACTTAATTTCTGTAGTTCCTTGTCAGAAAGGTCACCAGTTGGGATGATTTGATTGTGCCTGTGCCAAAACAAGACAAGGAAATGAAGCCAGCATGTCACTGACCTGCAAAGAAACAGTAGGAAATAGAAAAACAGAAGTACTTGTGAAAGGACCTAACGCTGGTGAGGGTACAGGAAGAACTGCAAGTGTACTATGTCACTGGACCCAGTTAGAAATTCTATAGATGTAATTCAGATAAGCATATACACATTTTTATGCAGCTCCAAATTCCATGGTTTTCACAACATCTATCGTGTCAAATTTTAAATGCATGTTAGTTATAATACACCTTTTTGCTATCCACTGTTTCTCCATTAAATCTGAAGTTTGTTTCAAAACAAACTATTATGCTTCATTGTTCCTGTAACACTACAATGAAGTCAGAAATTATTTGAGAACAAAAAAGAGATTTGTGCTTTTTTCAGCCACAATCAGATAAATTTTGAAATATGTAAAGTATGCAGTATTTTCAGAGCCCATGAATACAAACCAGAAATTATAGCTTTAGTAACTCTTTCAGGTACATAAAATGGAGAAGTAAGGTCCAGGAAGCTTATGTCAGAATCCCATGTTGGTTATTTTATCAGTATTTCTAACTGAAAAAGAGAACCCACTGGAGTTTCAGAACATGGCATTAAAAAAGGGCAGAATTCAACATCTGTTCTCCACATGACTACATATCATGGGATGGTTTAGAATAAAGAATCTATTTACAAAAAAAAAAAACAAGTCATGAAGAAAAAAGCTGTAAGCCTTCAGTCTTGAGGTTACATAAAAGCTTTTTAAAACTCAAACTGCCCTCAGATGTTCGAGAACTCGATCTCTCCAGTGAAATGCATCTATTCAAGCACATTTTAAAAGACTTGGTGTTCTCAACTTTTACTAATGCTTTACCAGAAAGGTAGTCAGATAGCCCCCTCAATAAGCCAAATGTTTTTGAAATTTATAGACCAATTTGGACTGGGACTCTTATTTCATCACAGGAATAATACAATACACCTAAAAGAGTGAAGGAGAGCATTAGCACAATAAATTAAAATTATGAGTACAACTAATAGCAAATGAGAGAAATAGCCGTTAAAGTATTTACTGTTCTTGAAGACACAAATAATTTCATAACATCATCACAGGATTACCTTATAAAGAGTAGCTGCCAAGAACAATTCACTTTCTTCTCTTGCCTACCCTCATGAAAATATGGACATCTGTAAAGGACAGAACAGATCCACATCTACAATTGGCTACAAAAGAGAGTTTATTTCAGAAGTACATCCTTTATGCCCATAACAGAATCAAACATTAGACAAAAATCAATTCAGACATTACTTTTATACAGAATTTAAATGCTGACACAAAAGCCAAAGTCAATATTACTAGCCAAATGTCTTAAATTTCTCAAGATTAAGATGGGAAAAAATGGAGAATTTTCACATTAAGGTAGTGGGCTATATTGTAACTTAATTTATAATTTCCAGGCGTATAAGGCAAGCATAGACAGACCATATGTCTTTTCTTGGCCTTTAAATGCTCCTATTTTCCACTAGACTTGCCTTTTTCTCTATCTATTGGCAGCCATACCATTTGCTATTCAGGTGATTGGCTGTAATGAGCCAGCTCCTGTTTCCATATGAATAACCACTTTTTTCCCAATTACTTAAGCTGCCAGCAAGTCACTGGTGTCATGTTCTTTGATGCAAATCTGACTATCAATAGAAAACAGGACTACATAAAGAAAGAATGTATGATGATACCCTTAGCTTAATATTTTTTGTAAATGCTATTCAGTTTAGCTTGCAGGGAATATGGGGAAGGCGGCAATGGTCCACAGTAAGAAGTAAGAATTTCTTTAATTGGCTTTGTGTTCCACATGCCCTTGTAACCAGTCTTCCCATATGGTAGTCTGAAATAAATTTGTCAATCTCAGTTTATGTATTTATGTCACTTTAAAAGGTCCATTTTAGTCAATATCAAAACCTATTTAAATGTCACATTTAATTTTAAAATTGTATTTTAAAAGTTAGAACACTGAATACATAGTTTTATATCTACAATTTTTGGAAATAAGCAGACACAGAAAAACATGGAGAGGGGAAGAAGCTTCTGAGGCCAATGAGCACCAGTTATTAACAATACAAGAACTAAATACATCGTTAACTCACTTTTTTGAAACATCATTTTTAATTTATCTTTCTTAAATGGGCTTGGATATTCTTCACTTAAAGGGAAACAGCTTACATTTTGCCAGCCAAGAAACCTTCTTGGAAGCCACCATGATAAATATGATCATAGGGTAAGGGGTAGATTCATTCCGGGTTTTAGCACTCCTGACTGCAAGCACTACATTTTACAGTAAATAGCTACAAAACAAAACTATTTTCCATCAAAAAATTGCTTTATTAAAATTCTAGTTCAAAACAATAAAAGCAACACCACGCAGTACTCAAGACCCAGTCTATTAACTACGTACCTGCCAGCCTCTTTTATATCAGGAAGCCTCCCCAGATCTCTATCAAGTAGATTTTCCAAGCTTTGTCCATTTTTTCCAGGTTATTCCAGTTAAACAACATTTTAAGCCTCTGAGTAATTTCTTGAACATCTGCTCTGCAATATAAATACCAGCAGCCAATCTAAAGAGAAAGACATTTTCAGTACATATTAAAAACTGATGTTGGTGCTACAAAACTCAGATCCAATTCTGCATGTTCCCAAGTGCTCTCAATGGGGACTTGACCTACAAACTAATTAGCTCCTATAGGAAGACCCTTTATAACAGCAGGTGTCCTAAACAACTACTGCTCTTTTGCTGAAAGAGTTTCTGGGTTGGTTTTTTTATCATTAAAAACAAAATAATAAATCATTGTTTACATAAAGTTGACAGCACTTTTCACAGAGCTGAGACAAAACAAGAAGCTATCAAAGGGAAGACAGGTGAAAAGCAAAATTATTGCTTTAACAATCTGCTAAGAATTGTATCATCTTTGATTGAGCTGATCTAGGAACAGGAAGAGTCCTGCCTAATCTCTATAAGGGAAGAGAAAGAGAAAATAGCTGCTAAACCTGAAATTCATTAGTGAAATATATTTAATATCTAAATGAAACAAAACAGTAACGTTAAATGCAGTGTACTTAATTAACTTGCAAAAATACAGATTTTTTTTTAAGTTGTTGTTTAATGACAACCTATTTTTATTATTATTACTGGGATAAAATCTGGCTTTAGATCATACATAAAATCAGAGCAGTGGACAGGTTTCTCCGATTACTCAAGATCAGTACTGGGTTTGACTCTGTACTAAGCAAGGTTTTCTTCCCACATACTGAAATAGCACATAAACAGAAATGAATTAAT
>VZTO01009904.1:34714-50412 GCA_013400615.1 Syrrhaptes paradoxus
GTTAAGATTAGTAACTGCTAGGAAAGGGTGAATAAAAGCTGAGCTACAAGAGAATATTCTCTCGTTCGTTATATTTAAGAAAGTGCTTGCAATTTAATCCACAGAGACCAATAAACAAGACTAAAATAAAAAGGCAGAAGGCTGCAGTGTCAAAGTGCTGTTAAAGTACATGAGAAAAGCAATCCACTTGGGGTTCATTGTAACACTTCTAATAATGGGCTTCCCATATTTAGACACAAGAGACAGCAAATTCAAACCCCCTGGAAAGGATACAATACAGTTATACAACAACATAGCAAAGTGTATTTGTTTTGCTATTACTACCTATGCACCTTATGGTTTCTTTAGGGAAGATGATATGATATCTTTATACTGTGGTGTGTAAAATAGTCTGAAATCTCTCTTTGACACCACTAATGTATCAAAGTTCTTTCCAAATAGTGAAAGACTTCCAACTTGATGCTAAGCTTGATCTTAAGCATCACTAAAAAAATAATATGTNGATCATACATAAAATCAGAGCAGTGGACAGGTTTCTCCGATTACTCAAGATCAGTACTGGGTTTGACTCTGTACTAAGCAAGGTTTTCTTCCCACATACTGAAATAGCACATAAACAGAAATGAATTAATGCTGTAATTCATTAACTTTGGTACAGGAGTTAACTAGAATTTGTACAAATAATTTTATGCAGCTTTTTTTACCAATGCATTTTAAAAGGTGTTTTAAGCCCATTGCCCATTATAAAGTCCGTACTCAAGGGAAACCGGACGCCACGAACTGATCAGCATTGATCATCAGGCACCAGGTCAAAGCCATTTAGACCCTGGAAGGAACAAATAGATTCCTGATTGGATTTCCAAAAGTTAAGGTACCTGCCTGCTCTCTAGTTGCCTAAATGTTTTCAAATCTCTTAATAAATGCTAATGGACTAATACAAGGCACAGACTAGCTGGAGCCTATATTTGAAATCTGCTCTCAAACTTCATTTGCAGATTGGCCAGATGGTAATTAGTGTGGAGGTGTTCTCCAGGCAGACTTGCTTTCAGGGCAGGTTTTTTTTAATTTTATTGGGGTTGGGGGAGGAGAAAAGGAAGTCTTTTTTTCNGAAGGCTGCAGTGTCAAAGTGCTGTTAAAGTACATGAGAAAAGCAATCCACTTGGGGTTCATTGTAACACTTCTAATAATGGGCTTCCCGTATTTAGACACAAGAGACAGCAAATTCAAACCCCCTGGAAAGGATACAATACAGTTATACAACAACATAGCAAAGTGTATTTGTTTTGCTATTACTACCTATGCACCTTATGGTTTCTTTAGGGAAGATGATATGATATCTTTATACTGTGGTGTGTAAAATAGTCTGAAATCTCTCTTTGACACCACTAATGTATCAAAGTTCTTTCCAAATAGTGAAAGACTTCCAACTTGATGCTAAGCTTGATCTTAAGCATCACTAAAAAAATAATATGTTTTGTTACTGCTTTTCTCTCTGAGAGGTTTTCAAAATCCTTCCAGTCAGTACATGAGATAGGATACATATTGTCGGGGATAAGTTGTTAAAGTGAATTTGAAATGTGCTTCTCAAAATATCGTTTACACATTTACCAGATGGTAAAATAAACATGTAAATTGTTATCGAGTATACACCAACTTTATACTACAATTTTACCCACTGTAGAAATGGTGTAAAAATGTTGAATATAGTGTTACTTGTTCATTTAATAGTTTATTAACATTTTAAATATATTTGGAGAATAGGTTTACTTTCAAAGAAATAAAAATACTTACAAAAGCATCATTTTAAGCTATTGATCAAGCCAAATTAACATACTTGCTTCTACATTTATCATTTACCTTATCAATAACATGATTAGCATAATTATAGTTGGTTTCTAAATATTTACCTGTGTGTAGACATCATGCATGTTTAATAGAATGGGTTTTAAAAGATAAATTTAAGTTGAACAAAGTGCTAAAAAAGTAATTTTAAGAGGTGTGGTTACCAACATCTTAGTTAAAGTAGCTGCTGTTAGACCAAGAGGTCACTTTGCCCCTGGAATTTACCCTTTCATGAGCCACCATACATGTTCAAAAATATTAAGATGTGAATACTTCATGGATGACAAAATAGAAGGTGTGTGCTAACAAACCCCTGTATCCAAAGAAAAGCCAAGTGCTTGCACTATTTAGCAATATGCAGCAGTTAAAATCCCCAGCTGAAAAAGTTTCCCTTGTCCTTCTCTAAAATAAAAGGTCCCATACACATAATCACTTGTTCGTTATGCTGGTAGGAGAGGAAGGGTTTTAATGGAAGACTGCTGCTTGTGCAACCTCTGACTGGTCTCCTTTTGCAGTTCTGTTTCTAACAACACAGCACATCAATTACACAGTCCTACATGATTTTCTTTCTCACATTTCAGACTTTTTCAGCTCCTTTTTTTAAAAGAGAACTTCATTATTTTGCTGATTTAGGAACCTGTGAAGATATGTATTCACTCAGCATATTTTATTTTTAGTCTTATGCAGCCAGCAGACTCTGAACTAATTACTCCTTAGAAATGAGTGTACAAACCAGTCTTCAAAATATCCAAGGACTTTTTTGGTCAATCCACAACTGGGTCTTGGATTCTCACACGAGTTTTGTCTGAGTTATTTTTTCAGAGGCTTTTCACATCATCTAAATTCAATCTCATGCCAGCTATTAAGCATCTCTTTACTATGACATTGCGGCTTTACTATCATATCCCTTGGCAGTAAGGTGATACCACACGGATACATTTAATACATTGTTTTCAAAAGCAATAGCACAGAGTTAACTTAAGACACAAGTTAACTTTATTAGTGAATTCTGGAGGAGATTGCATATCCAACAAATACCTTCCATTATTAGGTGCCACAACATAAAAACTCCTAATCAAAATTATCTTTAAAGAATGTCTCACCTATACAGAGATCTAGCACAAAACTAACTGATAACAAGCTTTAACAAATCTGTCTGGTCTCTCCGACTCAGACTATGAAAGCTTGTGGTTCAAGACTCAGAAGTCCTGCTGAAAAACAATGTGCCAAAAGCTGTTCCACACTGGGTATTATCAGAGCTCCAGCGAGACCTTCTAGGAAAAGAAGAGACCCAAAATAATTTGCATGTAAGCACTTTTAAAACACCACTTGGAAATTGCTGCTTTACCAGCCTACCTTTTGGATTACACTGTGCAGCTGAAGTATTTTGCAAAAAGACACAGAAATATTTGATTATATTGAAAAGATTGCAATAATAAAGTTTTCATATGGAAATAAATAATTGTGTAACTTAATTATATACCCCCAAAATCTCTGGAAAGGGCTGGTTTAGAAATCATTAGGCAGAAACCCAAGTTCAAACTTAAAGAAATAACATAAGTGGGACAGGGGGAAGATTGACTGCTGTGGGCAGCCAGGTGTCCAACAGCACACCTACAATTACCAGTATACCTCTGGGTATAGATCAACAAAAACATGAAGACTAAAAGTCCAACTAACAAAATCCCTAGTGCATTCAAGTCATGTATTGTCTTTGGTGTACAAAAATGTGCTATAGACTAAAACATTGAACATGAGAGGGAACTGATGAAGAAAGCATTGTCTTCAGAGCCTGAGCCATGGAGCACCAAACACCTCTGCCAACTAACTTCGAAGCAGAGCCTGAGCCAACACTTCTATAAAGGCAGGGTGAGCATTGGAAACTTGCAGCATATGCTGCTATTTACATAACTAATTGTAGCATGCACAGTCAAAAAACAGCCTCTAGCTTTAGCATATACATGCAAAATAATTGGTTTTATTATGTACTGAAAATTAGAAACTGTCAGAAACAAAGCCACTAGTAACAGCCGTGAGAAAGAATTTAGAAGAAGCATCTCCTCAATTGCAGAGGCTAGTCTTCACACAGTTGTATGATTTACAGACAGACTATAAATCTAGACAACATTCAATGACAACTGATACGATATCCAAGCTTTCGGTAAAACTGACATACACACACCATAGTCTGATGGGGGAGACACTCAAGAAAATCTTCCAAGTCTCAGATGAGCTGTGGTTTGTCACTGCAGACACCGTAATGATTAAACTTTGCAAAGGATATTGCAAATATAATCATAATCTAATATCACATCCAAAAAATTGGAAAAAAATGTGATGGCATAGAATAAAAGCACTAGCTGAGTTGCTCCTAAATCTGACGAAAAAAAGGAGGACACCAAGATGTGGAAAAATGCAGAAGGTGGACTAAAGCTGCACTACACTGGCTAGTTTTGTGTGAAAAACAAAAACAAAAACAAACTAAAATGCATAAAACTCAGGATTTCTCAGGCAAAACAGCATGTTTGTGTAATCCAGAAAAAATGCATATTGGTTCTAGAATACTCTTCTATTAGTGAGAAATAGCATTATTTGAGACCCTTAATCCTGTAGATTGAATCTGTATTGGCTAGATATAGCATACTTATTCTTGCAATTACAGAATAGACTAGAATTTATTACAAGTTTAAATATTTTTATAAAATAATAAATTTAAAGCGCGTTATTTTAAGATATCCCCTGGCCAGGAGTCTTTTGGAAAATGGTGCTAAAACTGTAAAAAAAAAAAAAAAAAAAAAAAAAGAAAATTAAAAGCTGTAAGGACTCAAGCTTAGATCAGCAGAGGCTCCATGAATTATACTGCAACACCCATAAAACTAGGAGTTCACCTGTTACATGCCACTTAAGAAAAAACTCAGAAACAGGCACCCTGGATACACACCTACAAATGCTGAAAATATTTATATTGTAGAATTTTATAAAATGTGTTATGTTAAATGTTTTGTATGAATAAACCCTTTACAATCACAAGAAACTGTATGTAAATGTAAATTTAAAATTTTTGCTGCAAAAGAGAGCAGCCTTCCATGAATTCCATCCTTTTCACTAATCCTGAGCAAGGCATTCCTTTTTAAGCATCCTCCACAGGAGGAGTTAAAAGAGAGAGCATTTGTCTACATGCTCAAACTCTAAACAGAACAAGCTACACAGGAGGCAGTGAAGTGCCTCTCTGGTAAGGAAAAGGATGAAGGAGAGCAAGGCAGATGCTGGAGCTCCTGGGAAGCTTTGGAGATCTACCAGGGGAAGGAGACCAGAGGCTACTTGGGGACTACTGGTGTATGTGCACCAGCTTGGAGCTTTGCTGTGGCAATATGCACATCTCATACCCACCTGCCTATGAAAGGGACCACTGGCTTCTTGCTGTGCTGCTCCTGCACCCGCCAGCCCGGCAGCCCTCCCCATGCAATAACACCATCACTATCCAGGTGACTTCAGAGAGCTGAACTGACAGAAAACCAGGCCGCATGGAAAGGGCTGGGTACACAGAGCTACACTTAGAAATCTCCTAGATCCTTTTCCTGAGGCAGCTGCAGATACCAAGACAAAGTAAAAATTCAATATAGTTGCTGTTCAGTGCAATGTGCATTCAGCACAGGTGTTGCCCTTGTCCCTCTGCAGAAGGGAGATCTGACCGCAGCGACAGAACTGCATTTTAATTACCAAGGGAAAAAAGACACCCCAAACCCCACAGCTGATAACACTGCTAAAGCAAAACACTGACGCCCAGATCCTGCAAAGACTTATGTGCACATATATGATAAACTTTACACTGTCACAGGACAATTATTTGTGTTGTTTCTCCAGTTATAAGGTATTTGGAAAGTAAGCATATATTGCTAATGGACTGCCGTGGGGTTTGGCCTTTTAGATGACGCCTGTCTAAATAGCGTGCAGAGAAATACATTCCTGAAGCAATCTCAACATCCACATGTTGTTACTGTAATTTTTTTTGTTAATTTTAAAGGCCCATTTTTCATTTCTGTCGTTACACTTTCATTTACGTCTACTTACACAAATGAATCAGCTTGTGATTTAAAAAACCACTTTCAAAATAATTTTCATTTATGCCAGTGATCAGATAGAAGTTATAAGTGAACAACATATGGAAGCACAACAACTGAAACACTGAAATGCTTAAAAATACAATACTGAATATTAACATCAGAGGGATTTTATTGTATTTAACACAAAGGAAAAAAAGAGCTACACTATATAAGACTGCAAAGAATGTGAAAAAATATTTAGGCATTACAAAATTTCAGACACATATAAGAAGGACTGAAAATACCTGATTAATTTCCTTCCATGCAAATTCTCAATATCTCTTTTATATTAAAGGAATACAGTTAGCCTAAATATTGCCCTTAAAAAGAGACAAATTCTTGTGTAACACACACCAAGCAAACTGGGTTTGATTAAATTATGAAGATAATTAAAGCACCAAAATCTACCTTGACAATAAGCAGAAATTAAGCTTAAATTATTTTTATAATCTAAACAGAGAGAAATAAAAAAGTACAGTAAGATATCTGTTGATGTTTTCATAATTATTTTAACACAGGAGAAACAAATATGTATATCAAATTAATACTTGGCCCTATTCATTCCATCAAACAGCACCTGTTTTGGATAGTATCTAACCACAAGAGGAAACAATTAGATGATACAAATCAGCACTGAACCACTGAAGCCAATGAAATGACACCATTGTACATCAGTTGAGGATTTAATCCATGCTATTCTGACCCTAACTCTGCAGCAAATACCAGTCCTCAATGAATATCGGAAATAACCGCGCAATAATGCACCCAAGAATTAAATTGTAAAGTCTGGGAATCGTTTAGAACCAGGAGCACTGGCAATTTTTCAGTGAGATTTTAATTGTTTCTAAACATAGGCTACTAACCACTCTGAGACTTTGAAAAATGTCCCTACCCCTCATCACCTATGCACAACGGTTTCCATTGGAAATTCAGGAACTGTCAATGGAAAGCAAAACCTTTTTCCTCTTATTCAATACTTTGCATCTAATTCAAGTGAAGTGCTCCCTTCTCCTATGGCACAGGTAACAGCTACCAGAAGAGAGGTTACACCAAGCTTAAAGTAACACCTATGGACACAACCACCCTGCTCTAGAGGTATAGTGGCAAAGAGGTGCCAATGCAGGGAGGGAGGAAATGCTTTCAGGGTTTGCTGAAAAGGGATGTAGTGTGGGGAGCAGTTATTTCTCTGTGTTATTACACCACAGCTCTAATTTAGTAAAATGTAGGCACCAATCGCAGAGCAACAGGCAAGACAGGAGGTGCTGCTGACAGGCCCTCAGGCGGGATTCTCGGATGTACGGGGTGAGCCCCAACTTTCCCCAGGGCCAGAGAACAACCACCATGTGTCCTCGGTGTCTCCAGCAGGAGGTTTATGGAAGACAGAGATGTGACAGTCTAGTTGCAGTCAGCTCCCAATAAATAGTGCCTCCCCTTCAGCAAACATTTCCACAAAGGAAAATAAGCTGTAACCAAGGTGCTGATCAATCAACAAAAGCATTTGTTAGCTGATATTTATGATTTCAGTGTAATTCTCAGTGGGTGGGTGTCTGTCTAAACCAGGACACCTTTCAGCAAACTAAAATTTCCCTCAATGCAAAATACTTGTGTTGCTCTCTCACCCTTCAGTCCCAGACAACTATTATCTGCTTCTTAGACAAACAGAAGTAGTCAAGGTGTAACTAAACATAATCCGAGGAAGAAGCCTACTTACAAAAATTAATTCCGTAGCATGGCTGATAGAAATTAAGGTGTGACTTTTAGAAAATTTAAATTATGTGCTGGTGCTGTCACTAAAAAAAAAAAAAAAAATTACACAAACAAGACAAAAAAATTACAAATGGTTGCAGTGGGAGCTTGTGTGATGCACTTTGGTAACTCATCAATGCAGTGTTTCTACTATATTAAAAAATCAAATTATTAAGTGTATTCTAAATCACTCAGTCACTTCAAGGTACACGACTATCACAATTATTGAAAAAGGCCTTGATCCTGAAAACATTTATGTCTGTGAATTTTTAGACAAGTGAATAGTCTTTGTAGGACTGACCTCTTACTTTACGTTGTTCACACATATGAACTTGCATGCACGATCAGAGACTAAGGCAGGAATACACATTTTCAAGCTATCAACATTTTACCTAAAATGTCTCTTAAAACAGACTCAGAGTCATTACCAGCTGTTTCTTATTTACAGCTTAAGAAATAAATGCCTGCTAATATCAGTGTAATAGTAGAGTTAGTTTTACACAGAAGTAATATACCTGAAGTTTTAATTGATTCTGCCTTCAGTTTAAAAAAAAAATAGAATTGACCTAAAAAGTCAGCTTAAGACCAACAAAAACATTCGTACTCATATCAGTCCCTTATTGTTAGAAACACTGCAACTATGAGAAATTGCAATGATAGCATGAATAGAACATCACAGATTTTATTGTGTAATATATTTCATAAGGCTAAAACTTACATCTAATCAGCAATGGCAGCCTTGGATCTTTGTAAACTAATGATTATTCTACATCTGTAAGGAGGCAAATATCATATATGGCCAAAAATTCGAGAGAGTTATATATGTAGAGAAACATTTCAACCAATATATTTTTTCAGATACACATATTTGAGCAAATGGACACTTCTCAAGTGATGATGCTCTGAAATAAACTGTGCTTTTGTTTGTGCATTCCCAGATTAATAAGTATTCTGATAAATGCATGAAATGTTATCACTAAGTTGTGCAGCTCTCCAGACCTACCACAAACACATTACATCTATTTAGCCAGAAAGAATGGGGTTCTGAACACAAACAGTCTGCTGCATTCCATCTACTTATCACTCTGCTATTTCAATTTTTTTCTTTGACTTTGCCCCCATATCTTAGCAAGTGACACACTCCCCACCGGAGACCACATTCATGACAAGTTTTACTACTTAAAATGAAAACGTATGTCCATTCTGCCCAGAAGCGTACCTAGAAAGCTTACTTTCATGCAAAATCCTTTTTTCTGCTTTTCCCAAAACACACACATTCTTTTTTACTTTTTTTTTTTTGTATCATAGCAATTTCAAAATTGTCCTATGTAATTTAAATAAGATTACTAAAACCAGTAACCTTTTACAGGGATAAATCAGAGCATCTCCAGTTGATACAGTAATTTGCAAGGGACATACAAAGCACCTGAAAACACAGACTGCAAAGAAAATAATTTTAACTATAGCAACAGCACTCACTGCATAATGTTATAAGGAAAATTATGCAATTAGGTCTCTTATCAGACTTATGAAAATTCAGATTTATGCCTGTTGGGGGGAGGGAATCATTGTTCACCACATCTACCCTGAGCACTACCTAGGGGAGGGGAGTGATGACCAGACAGGGAAAATTAAGAAGAACGTGTCCCACCTTACGCCTATTCTGCCAATCTGTCGCGGTTGTTCTTCTAGCTCCATAGGTTTACATGATTTTTTTTTTCCTAATTTTTTTTTTTCTGACAAGTAATACAAGACAGATTCTTGCCTTCTTAGGATCTTGCAATCTAGTTTAGACATAGCACGTCAAGTGGTGATGAAAGAAGGTTAGGGTGGGTTTGAAAAGATGAGGATTCCAACAGTAAACGATGCAGAGACATCAGTTTGGTAAGGTACACATGTTTTGCATGATTCATTGGACCAAAATGGCCAAAGGAACTTAAAAAGCTGTCAAAGGCATCTTTACCTCTGACCTACCTAGTCATCCATCTGCTTCCTCATACTGTCAATCAAAACCCTCCCATCCTTATCACTATTCTATTACACACATTTTCCACCAGCATTTCTCCTCCAGCTCTTAAAAAATATCTTAGCAAACATTTCAATCAGTCATTAAAAGCCTTGTTAAAATATGCAATGTGTCATCAAATATGCATAGCATACTCGTGCAAAATCTGCAGAGCGTAAATCACTGTATCACATTTGATATAGTATTAATGTGAAACATCGTAGAAAGTATTACCGGTAACAACTTTGAATTACTTTCTACGGATCGTCTCTTTCAGAGCTTGGTTTTCAGCTATACCAAATAAAGCAAAGAAAGGGCAATTGAATAAATTATTGTACACAATCATTAAATTAAAAGCCTATTCAGCATGCCTAGAATAATACAAATTATACCTCATGTAAAATTAATCCAATTAGTTGCTGGTCTCACAAATTCATACGCGGGGGTTTGCTTCGACTAAACTGAGCACACTGCAAGCATATTATCATTTACATACACCGGGTCAAAACCTGCATGTTCGATCCTAGATGAACGCAAACATTTTAATGTGTCAGGAAACATGTTTAGCAGATACACAAGCGCACCTCTAGTAACAATAACCTTAAATAATTATAATAGTAATAAAGTGACCTACCGACAGGAAATAGCCCTTTTTAGTTCTGCAGCGCTTATCTCTTCCCTTCTCTCGCAGAAAGTTATGGAATTATCCTGTCGAAATAGTTATGGGATAACATTAACCACTCATGCACAGGAAAGGATGCTGTTCAGACCTGTCACACGTTACGCATTTATGCCAGACCCGCTGGATAAAATCCCCACGAAATAAAACCCAGCGAAATCATTTTTGACAAGCGGGCTGCCCGCGTTGCCTGCCCGGCCGGCGGGACCCCCTGCCCTGGGGAGCGGCCAGCAGCGGGCTCCCCGCCTGGCATCGCCGCCGTGGCGCGGTCCGGTCGCTCTGCCCTCGCGGGGGACACCGCAGCGGGACAGGCAGCGGCAGGAGGGGCGCGAAGGGCGGCTTTTGCTGGCCGAGACCGGGGAAGGAGGGCCGAAAACATTTGATTTTTCAGAGCCTTGCTCCCCCGGGGACGGAAGCCTCGGGGAAGGCGCCGGGACAGCCCCTGAGCGCTCCGGCGGGAGGCGGAGATCCGCGGGCGAGGCGCGGGGGGACGCGGGGGGCACCGCGGCCTCCGCCGCTTGCTGTGAGGCGGCCGCGAAGGGCGCGCGCCCCCCCGCCGCCCGCGCTTCTCCGAGGGTCCCTCTGCCGCCCCAGGCCACCCGCCCCCCGCAGGGGACACTGCCCCCCCACCGGCCCTCCCCGGGCGGCGGGTGCCGCTGCACGAGGTCCGAGGGCGCCTCGCGGCCGCGCAGTCTCTGGGGACGGCCCCACGAGCCCGACGGCAGCCGCTGGGCGGGCGCCGCTCCCCGATCCCCTCCGAGGCCGCCACCACAGATCCCGCGGCCGTGCAGCTCGCGCTGCCCTCCGCGCCCCCCCGCGCCCCGGGCGTTGCACGCGGGGCAGCCGTTGGGGGCGCAGGGACCCCGCTGAGGGGGAGCCCCGCTTCTGGGGGCGGGAGCAAGTGAGGGGTGAAGCAGCTGCGCTGCTCAGGTGCCCCCCGACAACACCGCGACGGGACAAATCCCCGTGGCGGTTCCGCAGCCGCGCTACCCCCACCGAGGAATCGAGAGTAAAACGGGGCGTTTACCCCCAGCGCCCGCGCAGGTGACGGGGCATGGCGCCTTTCCCAAGCCCTACGGACAGGTATTTTTAGAGGGGGCAGCAGCACCAGATGGTGGGCAGAGGCAGTGCCGCAGGAGGTCCTCGAGGACGCCCACCCCGGCAGGCCCGGCCAGGCCCCTTTGCTGAGCACCACGGGGGCTCGGCCAGCGCAGCCCCCGCCCCGGGGAGGCGAGGGGAGCTGCGGGCGCGCAGCGCTGCGACCCTGACCTCTGCTGCACGAGCAAAGGCTCCCCCCCGCCGCCGGCGCCGCCCCCTCCCACCCGGCCAGGCACCTCTACCGCCTGCAAAACGCTTTCAGGGTTTTTAAGCGCTAAAGGCAGAGATAATTATAAACCTCTCGGACCCGACGGGGTTTCACCTCCTTCTTTCTCCGACTGCAAACCTCCACACTTGGCCTCGCGGTGGACTCCCTCTCCCCCCAGAAAACACTGGGAGGGAGGGCCCGCTCCGGCCCAGAGGAGAGCGGCGGCCCCGGGAGCCTCCCCCGCCGGCGGGCCGGGAGCGGGGCGAGGGGCGCAGCCGCTTCCCCTTGGCCTCACCTGCTGTCGTACGTGCGAAACGGCGAAGTGCTTTCACACACGGCTTAACGTTTTGCCAGGTTTATTTTACTTGTTATACACAGACGATACAAACGGGCAAAACCCGGAACATTTCTCAATGGAGCATGTACTGGTATAAATTATTCAGTTCCACAGACGTAACAGAACAAATATAAAAATCACAACATTCGATTTACAGAAGAGTCAAAAATATACACACGTTTATGACCCTGAATTTCTATTAGGAAATTTCCCCGTCGAGTGTAATCTAGACTGAATATTTAGCCTGATGCATATTTCAGTTTGTAATTTTTTTCCCATATAAAAATGCGTTAATTGTATAGATTTGCTACTCAAAATTCGAAGACTTACTATTCTGCTTCGCCGGGGGGGGCAGACCTGGAGGGATATTAGTTCTCCTTCATTAATATAAGAAGTTTACAGGAAAGATCGCTCTTAGTTTCGATGTGCATTTGATTCCCCAGGAAGTCAGATCTCGGTTAGCTACTTTATGAAAAAATCAATTCCAAAACTAAATGCAGTAAAATATACAACTCACAATTCATCTTCACTGGACTACACTATGGTTACCAACAATTCAGTCGTCTATATCTTTTTTTTTAGATTATTCATTACAAAGATTTACAACAATATAAAGAAAGAGGGGGAAACTGCAAAGAAATTTGAAAAGAGTTTGTCAGCGTATTTGGCACCTGCAGGGACCAGTAATGGATTTGGCACTTGGGGGCGGGGGGGCGAGGAATACCACAAAAATAATATTGCTGATGTCGAGCTATTCCCTTTAAAGAAAAATACAGAGGCAGATAATTTTGTTTTTGGAAGGCGTCATGCTACTTTAATCGACTTTCCTACAAGACGTATTTCTGTTCTTTTGAAGGGAAAGCTGAGTTATTCCGTAGCCGTGTTAGCCCAGGGCACGGCGTAATTATTTCATGCGAGGAACTGCAGAGAAAGTGAGAAACCCATTACTCGCTGCTACAGCTATGGACCACTCTAAGTTTCCAGAGGCATTTAGAAAGAGTGTTTACCTGGGGAAGGGCAGGGGGAAGAAGGAGCAAAAGGGGGGGGGGGGGAAGGGTAAAGAAATTTAAACAGGATCTAAGTTTTGTGACTTAACATTAAAACAAAAAAAAATCAAACAAATAAGAAAGAAACTGAACCAAAGAAAAGTAATCGGTTACAATAAATTAAATACTATGTACAGTCATTTCACAGGCTCTTTTCCCCCACTATTACTATTATTCCCTAGTATCCATCCGTGGTAAAAGGAAGGAAGCGCTGTACGGTTTTTTGAGAGAGTCCAAGTATCCTACTTATCAGTGGGTTTCGGAGCGGCGGTGCCCCCCGCGGCCCCGGGCCGAGCGGGGAGCGGGGAGGGGGGGCGGCGGCAGTCGCGGCTCTGCCTCCCTGCCGGACCGGGGCACGGATGGGGCAGCTAGGGGCGGGGGTCAGTGCGCTATCGCGGAGGAGTTATTGTGCAAAAGGATGGCGGGGCCGGGGGGCCGCGCCTAGCTGTGCGAGTAGAAGCCGTAGTAGCCGATGTCCTTGGCGCAGGTCTTTTCGCAGTCCCGCTGGCTGAGCACCTCGCTCTTGAGGGGCGAGGAGCTCTCGGACACGGGGGTGTCCGAGGGGGAGATCCGCCTCCTTTTGGCCTGCTCGTAAATCCCAGAATCGGTGGAGTCGATGGACTTAATGGACGACGGCGTCTCGATCCAGCTGGAGTCGGACAAATCTTTGGGCTTGGAGTCCTCGGCGCCCGGTAAGGGGGACCGCTCGGGGGCCAGGCTCTCCGCCTCCTCCCCCAGGTAGGGGTTGCCGGCGGCCATGCGCGCCGCCGCCGCGCTGTTGGGCCAGCAGGACAGCACGGAGCCCGACTTGCTGCAGTACTGCGGGGGGCTGCGGGCCCCCCAGCCCGACGGGTCGGCGTAGTAGCCCAGCGGCCGCCCGGCGCAGCCGGCCGCCTGCAGCGGCAGCGCCTTAACGCCGGCGGCCGCGTAGGAAAGGAGCGTGGCCGCGTTGCCGGCGAAGTCGGTGGCCGTGTCGTAGGCGGAGGCGGCGAAGTCGAGGCGGTTGTTGGCGGGGGTGACGAACCAGCGCTGCGGCGAGGGGGCCCCCGGGTCCTCGGCTTGCTGTGGGGAGAGCAGCCCGTTGGTGTGGGGCACGCTGCGGTCGGCGCCGGGCCCCGGGCCGGCTCCTGCCCCGGGGTGGAAGCGGGACTTGGCGTAGTTACTCACGAACTGGTCCTGGAGGAAGGAGCCGGCCATGGCGTAGCGGGCCCCGGGCACGATCTGCGAGCGGGGCGAGTCGTTGGGGGAAGGTGTCAGCCGGTCCATGTCGCAGCCCGTGTAGATCCTGCCCAAGAGAAGGGAGAGAGCTGGGTGTCCGCCACGGCCCGGCGCCCTCCTCGGCGCGGCACCCGGCCGGCCGCGGCCTTCGGGGACGGGGCAGGACGGGACGGGCCGGTACCCGCCCCAGCGCGCTCCTGGCCTGCCCGGGGGTCTGCGCTCTTCTGCGGGCTGGGCCTCCTGCGCCAAGAGCGCCGAGGGCCTTAACAGGGCAGGGGGAGGATGGGGGGAAAACACGGAGAGTCTGTCTTTCGGAACCGGTTAGCAATTGGCGGACAGGGCTGAGATCTCTCGCTCCGGTCCGAGCCCGGCATGCCAACAGCTTGAAATCCCGGGCGGTGACACATTGACCGGTCCCGCCATATGCGCAACAGGCAACGCGGTCATTTGTCGCGAACAGCGTGAATGGCAGACTAGGGAATGATAACGGCTGTTTAACACTTATTATTTGGAGTCACAGACGAACCATCAACATTTTACCGAGTTTAAATTAAGCTAATCTTTAAACACCTACTGTATGAAATGTAAAACAAGACACATCCAGTGTTCCCTGAGTGGCCTATATATAATTCTCCCATGCTGGGCTGCAATTTGCGTTTATAAAAACTTTAATGGGTGAATAACTACTATCTGTTTTAATTCAGGCTAAAACTGTGCTTTAATTAACCCTCCACGCCTCCTGGAATTTCTTATCCAAAATAAACTTGGCCCTTAAACAAATTCAACGTGCTAGACAACATTGAAGCTTCCCCCTCCCCCCGTCTCCTTTCAAGTGACGCCCTGCAAAGTTTTTTTCCTGTTAAAAAGAGAAAAGCACTTGTGGCTGGAGGACGAAGGCCACGCAGCCTTTCTAAAGGCCGCGCATCTTCCTCGCAGAGCTCCCAGAGGAGCGGGCAGGCACGAGGGACCGCCTTTCCCCCCCACCGACGGCCCTACTCCCCGCCACGGCCGCTGCCACGCCGCCCGTGGGGGCGAGCGGCCGCCGCACAGGTCACTCCCCGGGGAGAGCTGGTGCTCGTCCCCGGGCCCCGCTCACATTTGTTCAGGCCTCGGCGTCACGTCCACCCTTGGGCTGAAATCTCTCTGCAGGGGGACGCTCAGCTGCTCTCAGAGCTGGAGGGGGCCTAAGCAGGCGCTGAAAATAGCGCGGGCTCAGGCGCTCCCAGGAAGGCCGCTTCCCGCAGCAGTTTAGAGAGGAAAAAGGCGGCTCCCTCTCTCAAAACCGGAGCCCGGTCCCGCAAACCCGGAGGTCACAGCAGGGCAAGTAAACTCCAAAGCTGCCCTCCCCCTCGGGCGCGTGGGCCGCCCGGTGCCCGCTGCCTTCCGCGGGTCGTGCCCGGGCTGGGCGGGGGGCTG
>VZTO01009905.1:6473-20881 GCA_013400615.1 Syrrhaptes paradoxus
TACAGGCCGAGAGAACTGGGGTTGTTCAGCCTGGAGAAAAGAAGGCTCTGAGGAGACCTAACAGCAGCCTATCAGAACCTGAAGGGGGCCTACAGGAGAGATGGGGAGGCACACTTTACCAGGGAGTGTAGCAAGAGGACAAGGGGTAATGGGCATAAGCTGAAAGAAGGTAGATTTAAATTAGATATTAGGAAGAAATTTTTCACTATGAGGGTGGTGAGACACTGGAACAGGTTGCCCAGAGAAGCTGTGGATGTCCCATCCTTGGACGTGTTCAAGGCCAGGCTGGATGAGGCTTTGAGCAACCTGGTCTAGTGGAAGGTGTCCCTGACCATGGCAGAGGGGTTGGAACTCGATGATCTCTAAGGTCCTTTCCAACCCAAACCATTCTATGATTCTATGATCATGCAGCAGACCAGGAAAAAAGCCTCTACAGGTGATGCTTCAACAGTGCTACACCGTAGCAGTTCTGATCATCTCAGATCTAGATAGCTTCACACAGTAATTTTCACCCTAAGCAAGTAAACAGACTACGTAGAGAAAAAATAATTTTATTCTAGTACAAAGGCACTGTGCTGAGGAAAAAGGAATTCAACTTAAAGAAAAAAAATACTAAAGCCTCTAAAACATTAAAACTACTCAGAGGAAATAATAAAAAAATCCCAAAATGAAGATCCACATGCATAAAAAAATCTGACAGATGAATATCGAAACCCCAAGTAAAAATCAGTTACATCTATTTATGTATTTTGTGGGTTTTTTTTAAGTGAGAGAACTAATGTGCATCGCATCTGTTAAGAGTTGCCTCATAGAAGTGTCAGCATAAGTAACCACCAGCTATCTACAGAGCTGGAAAAATAAGCTTTTACCTTTTTGTAATGTATGAACATATCCCAAAACATTTACAGAATTATCCATATTTTACATGAAATATTTTGCTTGCCTTCCTCAGACAGAAAGAAGAAACTATGATAACTGAAGAACTTGATAAGTACATAAATCAAACACTTTGACACATTTTTTCTGAAAGTTGCAACAACCCAATTCTTTCAAATAAAACCTCTGTAATCATGTAATACGTTACACTGGACCTTACTGCTACAGATTAAGGACTACTATTTTTCCCTCCAGAAGTTACCTGTGCTGTTGCAGTGTTAAGACTTCATATAGAGACTGCACTTTGCAAAGATCCTACAAAATGACTTGACTAGCAGAACTAAAATTACTGCAGAGATGAAACCAAATAAGGATGCTGTTTTAGAAAACAGAAGCATGAAACAAAAATGTCCAAGATACAAAAAACTCGAGGAAAATCTTCCAAAATCTGATTCGTGTATATCAGTACCTAAGAATGGAACTGTAGGCAGGGAAGACCTCAAGGATGCTTCACACCTGCAGACATACGAACACACATGTAAGAAAACCCTGCACGTCTGTGTTTGTTTTTGCTGATGCTGCAGACACATAGAACACATAGCGGTCACCGCACATGTATCTGTTAATTGTGTGTGTCTTACTTCCATTGTGCTACCTTAGTTTGCCCAGACATACTGGAAAGAGAGAATTTGTTGCTGTTTTCTTGTACATACATTACTAAAGCGACCTCAACACAGTACATTCAAACACTACTTTCCTCCCTCCAGAACTGGCATGCTAATTGCTATCTACAGACTATTGCTTACCTCGCCTAGCACACATGGTCACAGTCTCTGCAAGCACCTAATAAGACAGCCTTTGTTTCTAATTCTTAAATGTTAGAAAAATGAAATACAACTATTCTAGACCTACAGATGACAGTACAAAAAAAAAAAAAAGAAAAAAAAAGAAAAAAGACAAGTCACTGCTGTTTGCAGAGAGGCAAACACTACCACACCACTGGCACTCAAACGCTACCAAAACGTACTCAGGGGTTCATTTTCAGTTTCTGATTTCCGGGCCCGGAAAAAGCCAGCAGGTCAGTTGGGCTTCGCATTCACCCACAGTCGGGTCAGGGCCCCGGCTCCGAGCCGGGAGGGCGCCCGCTGCACGCCCAGCCCTCCCCAAACTTTCCGCGGGTGCCACGAGCAGGGCGCGGATCCGACCCTCGCCGGCGCCCCGGCCGAGGCGCGCCCCCAGCCAGGACAAGACAGCAAGGGCAGCTCAACGCGGAAAAGCAAAGCCCAGCCGGACACTCGCACACCTCCCGCACTTCGGAGTGCTTCCGCAGCTCCTCCGGGCCCCGCGGCCGCCGCAACAGCCCCGGCTGCTCCACGCCCCCCCGACACCGCCTCCCCAGCCCGCCCGCCCCCACGTCTATTTTTAAGCTGTCGGACAGGTGGGGCGGCAGCATGAGCGGCCGGGCAGGGAGCCCAGCCCAGCCCAGCCCAGCTCAGCCCGGCGCGGCCCGGCCCGGCTGGGCGCCCGGGGCACACCGCCCCGGCCTCCTCCCTCGCGCGGAGTGCAGGGCGGCCCCGCGCCCAGCCGGGCGGGAGGGAAGCGCCGAGGGCGGCAGCAGGAGGCGGTTGCCCAACGCGGCCGGGCCGAGCGGCGCGTCCCCCCGCGACGCAGCAGCCCCCTACCTCCCCAGATGCCCAGCTTCAGCTGGGAGCTGTCCAGGTTCACCACGTAGTCGCCAAGAAAACGGTTCAGGACATCCACGACCAGCGACTCAAACACCATCCTGCCCCGGCGGCAGCAGCAGCAGAGCCGCCGCTCCGGCTCCTGCCGCGGCCCGGTCCCGCCCTCCTCCACACACACTGCGGCGTCCTGCCCCGCGGCCTGAGGGGGCGGGCCCCGCCCTGCCCTGTTCCGCCCCTCCCCGCTCCCGCCGCCCGTGATGCCCCGGGCCCCCTCACACTGTACGCATGCGCCATAGGCTGAGTTCCTGCGCGCAGGCGCAGTAGATTGGTGCCAGCTGCCGGCGCTGGGAGGGGAGGGGCGTGACTTGGCTGGGAGGAAGGGAGCCGGCGGGGGCCGCGCAGCGACGAAGGGAGGGGCCGGCGGGGCCGGTGTGTCCGCGCGGTCAGGGGATCGCTTCGTCCTATTTCCGAAGGAAACACGAGGGTTTCACACTGGCTAGCCACTTTTGTTTCTTATAAAGATATCAAGTAGCTTGTCCTGGGAGTTTAAATGTGGTAGCCATTCCGATTTTTTAAAGATCATTTTCCCCGGGCTAGGCAAGTGTAGAAATTGTAGTTACCTCTCAGCTATTTGAGAGTGACTGGACTATTATTAGCATAATGACTAAACCAAGTTGAATTTAAGATATGTCTCCAGGCAGCTTGACACTCGTGCTGTTGGCTGGCTTGGGAATCTGCTGAATCAAACTGAAAGATCTGGGTCATGTTTGCCCTGAGTGACCACGCCGAGGCTGCCAGCGCCCATGAGGTTCTGCCAAACAGCTCTGATGCATTTCTTTGATGATGGCAGGAGGAATAAAATTATCCTCCAGCTTGTTCCTGGAGCTGCGCCAATAACATTTGAAATTAAGTTAAAATGTTTTATTGATAAGCAAACCCCTGAGTTTTTGTAGCATTTGGTGTTATGTTCGCATGGCAAGTCGGGGATGGAGGACTGCCCCTGTGAGCAGAGACCAGGGCCTGCCCCAGGCCAGATGCAGCTGGTTCCAGCCGGCTCCAGCACACCGAATGCAGGGCACAGCTGGGCCCTTCAGCAGCATTCATGGCACGTCTGTGATAGTGTATTTAAGAAAGAGGTCATGCAGCATTTTTTACCCTGTGAGAAAAGTGGGAAAAACGCGGGGGAAACAGCCCTGCCGACACCAAGGCCAGTGGAGGAGGAGGGGAGGAGGTGCTCCAGGTGCTGGAGCAGATTCCCCTGCAGCCTGAGGTGCACCCATGGTGGAGCAGATAACCACCCTGCAGCCCATGGAGGACGCCATGCCACAGCAGGTGGACATGCCCCAATGGAAGCTGCACCCATGGAGGGCCCACACATGAGCAGGTTTTCTGGCACAACCTGCATGCAGCCTGTGGGGACCCAAACTGGAGCAGTCTGTATTCTTTTCTGTCATAGTCATGGAACCTTTGTATCTAACATGCTAAATGTGACCATTTGGATTAGAATGTCTTTCTTACTCACTAGGGGGATAGGAATGAGAAGATTGTTTCATTCCTTTTTTATAGCAATAAAAGAATGCTACTTACCGCTTCTTCTGACCTTTCCTTTTCCTGTGGCATGTATTTGCCTACTTACAGTCTGCTGTATCAGCAATACTTCACCTCCACCCAGCATGCAGAATTTGGTCATTTACAAAGAATTGGCTTGGAATTACACTTCTATCATGGAGATAATTGGGTTTTGTTTACTAACACAAGGAAGGGGAGAGTGATGCTAAAGAAGAATAAAAGACAACAGAAAAACCATACCATCGTGTTTGTACTTAGGTTCCTCTGAAGTTTATTGTGTATTTTTTGAGGAAATTACGATCTCTGCATTTCCAGTTCTTGAGTTTAGCGCCTTCTCTTGAGAGGCAGCAGTAACAGAAAAATTAATACTGCATTAGAAAGAGATAGTTTAGACAAATAGAAACCAAAATGCGATCAGCAAATGTGCGCATCAAATGTAACTGTGTCCATACAGGAATACACATACATGAAAACATTTATGCAGCAGGCTTTCTATAAATTTCTTACGCAAAGTCAAACATATTTCTTGTAAACTGTCTCTAGAGAAGTGTGAACACGAGGCTTTTCTTATTTTGTGACTAAATCATGTATCTTACTATTTAGTTGTGGAAAGGCTAGTTGTTAAATCCCATTTACTCATGTCCACTTACTCTTCCGAAGTTGAGCTTTGGAAGCATGCATCCTCAGGATTCTCTTCTATCAGTTAGGTTTCCAAATTAACTTTCTTTTGTAAGTGTTCAGCTTCTTAGGGTGTAGGATAAACTATGTTGTCTTACTTAAATATTCTGCAGAAGGCATTCTTAAGTCAGGGGAAAAGAAGTGTCCTAGGTTAAGTATCATGTGCATTAATCAGAAGAATACAATTTTCCTTTTGTTACTGCAAACGTTTTCTTTTGGGTATGTTGAGTTTTTCCACTGCACAAAAGATGGGTGAATCTTCCACAGCAGTCAGCTAGGCTTGAAGCTCTGCACCTGAGAAAAAATGCTTACTGTTGATGAACTGCTAGGCCTAGTGTAAGCCACCATGGATAAGGATGTGATTTTGACTAGTGAACTCTTGTATACTTACAAATTCCTAACATTTGCAGATATACCAAGGCAAGGGGGTTCAGTCCTTCTTTTTCCTTCATCCCTCTTCATGTCCGACAGCCCAGCAGCACCACAGATGCAATGTGATTTCAAGCTCATTTGGAGCGGTAGCTGAGAAGTAAAGAACAGGGTACACCAAACAGTGGAGTATCTGCAGAGCATCTGTCCGGTCACATGAACCAAAACTTCTCCCTCAGATTTCCACAAAATTTGAAAACTCTGTCTAGTCACATAACACAGACACATCCAGCTGGATGGCATTTTTTCCACTTGAACTGGTGTTTTGTGTGTTCCTGCAGTCGCCATAGAAATCTATTGATAGTCTTTGTGCTTTTCCCAATTTTGTAATCAGAGGTGCTGATACCTTGATGACACTTCACAGCCATAACAAAACTGTTTAACATCTGGCTGAATATTAGCAACCAGGTTTCTGGGTTCCTTGCTTGTACTGTTTTTTCAAGCTCAGCCTGGAAGCCAAAGACTTCTCTGTGCCAAAGTGGGATCCCCGGTCAGTTTACTGCTGACCTCCGTGTGAACACTGCTCAGATTTCTACTGAAGCGACTCAGCATCTCACAGGTCTGGCGGGCTGGCAGGTCATTTTCAGGTACAGCACTGTCCTCTGCTTCTGGCAACCCTCTCAATCAGAGTTCAGACAAGTAAATTTGCTCATAGAAAAAAAATGCAAAGCATGTTTCTGGGTTTTTTATTTGGCTCAAAATCTTCTGATTTCCAGGGTCTAATGAAGTCACATGACTTCAGGGATACTGCCATGATTCCATGTATTTTCATGTTCATAAATATAAAAGTTCTTATCTTTGTTTCTTCCGTGTTGCAGATAGTACTTTCAAAATTACTTTGGCTCACAGAAGCATGAAGGGTGGTGAATAAAACAGAATGGACTATGAACCTTGTTTAGTGTGTCCTCAAAACCAGAATACTATCAGCCTTACAGGGATGTCAAAATTCATTAACTATTTAATGAACTATTTTAGAATGCACTCTTAACTGCAGTAAAACCACATGTCACAAGGACACTTTATTTATAAATTGTTCAGAGCCACATGTTTTGAAACTCTTTCAGAATCAGCTGATTCATGGTGCAAGAACATTCGCGGTACTTACACAACCTTTTCCTCAGGACAAGGTGAAGTATGTGTAAGTTCTAAACTACTTCCTGAATTTTCCATTTGATCGTGGTATGCAATTAAATCTCCAAGGTCTGCTTATCAATAAAACATTTTAGCTTAGTTTTACAGACAGTTCTTGCAGTTCCCAGGAACAAACTAGAGTAATTATATTCTTCCTGCCATCATCAAAGGAATGCATTGAGTGGTTTGGCAAAACAGAAACTTTAAAAGTCCAGTAAGCTTCTGAACACCTTCTCGGAGAAGACGCAAGGTCTTTTTCAGCAGATTCCTAGCAGTGTAGACTGTGGCTTTTCCCTTGTTAGATGTGAACTGCTCTCTCTCTTGCTGATGTCTGCTAGAAGGAATTACCAGTTGCTCACACCAATACCATCCAGTATGTATTTTTTGATGGCTAAGTAGTTACAAAAGACTGGCCCTATAGCTGAATGGTTAACAGAAATAAACCACGAAGTAGAAGGTTCCTGCCTTGCTTGAAGAGGTGCCATCTAGCAAAAGCAGGGAAATTAATAACTTTGTCTGTGATACCATGGATGCTAGTTAAGCCCTTGTATATTACATCCATGTTTTGTCTCTCTTTTACTGTAAACACATACAAATAAGAGTGTACCTGTGGAGAGACATCCCAAGCAGAAGAGTGAGAACAATATTTAGTTGTTCTTCTTTAGCTGATCTGCACTGGCGAATCTCCTATACTTGCATTAGGAAGCAAGTACCTCATGCTTTCTGCATCCCCTACAGCCACTTCCTCTAAGATCAGTAATGAATCTCATAGAGATTTGACAACATAACCTGGATGTATATTTTTATGTTGCATACAACATGAAAACATGTTTCTAAATCAGATTTATTACTACAATATTTGAACTAATAATACATGGATGTAATAATTTCTATTGCAAATGTTATTTTTAAACATCTGAAGTCCTTTCATTCCTCACACATCATTATTCTCCCTGACAGTATTACCCTACTACAGCTAACTTGCAATCCTTGTCTTTTAATTTTACTGTCACAAAAAAAAGCTGCAGTAGATGCATCAGTTAAAACACCAAGACTCAGTTAATTCCAAGAGCGGCACAGCTATTCTTGCCTAAGACTGTGACAGTTTTCATGGTAGTTCCTTTATTAAGAACTTTAACTTTAAATGACAAAATTTTAGGTCTCTTTTTGTCATACCATGAAAAAAAAAAGAAATTTTAATTGAAACCAGCAAATTTCCACAAAGAGGATTTACAGTTTAAAAATATATGTAATAAAAGACCATTAATCCATCCAAAATTCATAATTCTTCATTTTGAACTGTTTGGGAGATAATTTCTCCACCTTCAGCTCATGGTCTACAACTTTTCTAGGTAAAGACCTAGATTGCTGGGGCCAATCAAAACATTTTTTTGACCCCTTTAAGTGTACATTTTCACTGAAGCTAGATGTTCTGTAGAAATGCATAGTTAAAGATAAGTTTTATCTGATAAAGTGTTATCAGATAAAGCAAAATTTTGAGTTGACAGAGGAAAGGGAAAGAGTGAATGGACTACTCAACTTGAACACACATGGTATGACAATGTCTTCACTGTTAAAGCACTTGAAATATTGAGACCTTTCATCCTTTGAGTTGTTAGACTAATTTCAGACCTATTGCTACAGTATTTCTGCTCTCACTCACAGGATTTTGGAGCTCCATCCTGACCCTTACTTTTCCAGCATAGAATAGAAAATACAGGGAATGGATTACTCAAAAGAGTTCCAATTAAAAAAAAAAAAACAAACAGGAATAAAAAGTCAGAACCTTTAGCAGCTCACCTTAAAAGTGGCACTTCCTGGACCATCACACACGTACGCTCTGAGCTGGGTTCCCAAACAGCCAAGTTTTGCAGTGGCATTGGTTTTTACCATCTGTCTTTGGAAGACCAGCATTAATTAGTGTCATTTTAAGTGATACTCTTATCAGCAAAGTAAACAGCAGTGTTATCACTGATTCCAGTAGAAATGGCCTCGGGGCCAATTCTGAATGCTGGAAATACAAGTAATCTGTATTTGACATGACAAATATACAAAAGAGAAACCAATATCAATAAAATTAGCCATAGGATACAGATGCTATTGACGGAACTGCTCAAAGTACACTACCTGCTATTTTGTATAACCCAGACCTCTTTCTGACAGAAATGGCAGCTGGATGTAACTTCTTTATTTTTAAGAAATCACTTCACAGAACTCATAGGCCATCCTTCTCTTTTTCTTTACTCTTAGGCTCTCCAGGTGAAGCAGAGCTCCATTTGTTCAGCCACAGTGTACATTCTTACTGTGCTGTAGAGACAAGTACTCACGGTATGCTGCATATCCTGTACAACATGTGTTGCTTTGCTCCTATTTATACCAGCTATGTAATTGCTGAACATATTATTTATGTTTTAATTAAACACTAAGCACTAGCCTTCAATGGAATTTGTAGTTCCTGTGCTTCATTCACGCTTCTGATGTGCTACTGAACCTCAGTCAGATAATACTGTTGTGCTGTTGCAGCTGTACTGAGGCAATGCTGAAGGTTAGTAGTATTAATAGTCAAATGATAGTTTGTATGCTAGATTTAATGCATAAGACTGTTTAGGCTGCTAAATGCCCATCTCTAGAGGGGTTTTTATGTGGGGAAAAAAGTGGGAAGGGAGATGAGAGAAAGCAAGTGTGTGGTGTCAGATCTGAAGGTCGGTTTGTTGCTATGTATTTTTTCATAAGTTTCAGTTGGCCAAACCAGAAGTATGACTCCTTCCCATGAAGTGTGCATTGCTGGGACTATTTTGCAGTATCTGTACTTTTAAAATTCTCCTGTGTCTTGGGTCCGCTGATAGGAATGTATTAAGACAAAAAAAAAAAGACCTTAAAAGGCAGGACTACATATGAAATAAAAAAAAATAAAAATAAAAAAAGAAAGTTGCAAAGCTCAAATGCTAGTGGTAAGTATTAACTGTAATGGAATCTCTGGATACTGAACTTGGTACTTGGTGTTTTTCCTTACAAGATTCCAGGAATCAAACTGAATGAGCAGTTTAGCTAGCAGTGTTAAGGACACTCAACTGTTACTCTTCAAGAGCTGTCTTTGTTAAATGACAGAGGCAACACCATCTGGTGGGCACATTCAGATATCTCAGCATAGTGCTGGTTTGATGCGCCATACATTTTTTGGTAGTTTGTATTCAACAAATAATTACAGTCACCATGAATAATTTTAAGTTATTTTATATCCCTTTTAAAATTAAGTGCACAGGGTAAATGTAGATTCTTACAACACAAATATAGTTGCATTTCAGGTGGAATTGGCCTTTGGATTTTGGCCTTGGGAGCACAGCAACCAGCTAATAGCAAGTAGATGAGTTCTGCATGAAAGTAGGTAGTACAAGACTGTGTGATCTTCCCTTATTGTTAATATCCTTAGCTACTATAGGTAAAAGGCCAAGATACAGCTTGTTGCCAAAGACATTCTTGCAGAATTTATCTCTGTTCACACGTCAAGGAAGCCAACACAGATGCTAAAAATCGTTACAGAAGTCTTGGGAATTAATGCCACATTCGTCTCCCCTTTTAAAAAGCCATTGATATTGTGATCTGTGGAGAGGCCCTGTAGACAGGCCCTACCAAAACAGTTCTTTAAGGGACCACTTGGATGTGGACTGTGACTACCCCTGCTGTTATGGGGTGTCAACTTCCCCAGCTCTGCTCAGTCCAGAGGGACTGGAGCCATCATTGCTATGTCTCACTTCCTGGTCTTTCTGCACAGTTGTAAATAAAGATACTTGGATTCCATGGCTCAAATGGCAAACCTGAATCCAGTAGGTCACCTGTATGAGCTTTTTCATAGGAAGAGGGTGTATGGACTGTTGTACGCCGGTTAGAGTAGTGATGGACCCCTGTAGTTAAAACCCACGTGACACTAGGGCTCAATTAATTTAAAAAAAACACATAGCCCAGGTAGTCTAATTAGAGTCCATGGTTACTTTTATCATTGTATGAGAAAAGCACTACAAGTGCTAACTTTTACAAAAGCATCTTATAACTTGTGCCTGGTAACTGTTCAGGATGCCTGAAGTCATCACTGATAAGAAATAGAAAGGCCATGTGGGAAATAACAGTGAACTGACATGGAGAAGCAGATGCCCAGCCACCTTCAAAGCATAAATCTTGCATGTATGTATCGTTTGAACTTTGTCCCTTGCTACTTGATACTGTAGTTGAAACTATTTGTCTAATACTAAATTGGTGTTAGCCAGTTTAAGGTTGCCCTTTACATACAGTGAATTTTCTAAATATTGTTAGCATGATTTTTCCTCCTGATTTGTGCTGTTACACATTTTAGGTATCAAAGTGAAAACTCAGAATGGTGAATTTTTTTCTTATTAAATGATGAATAAAAGTTGGTTAGCCTTTTTTAGATAATTTTTAAATTCTTTCCAATACTGCTTAATCCTGACTGTAGCACATGATTTAGTGACAAATGTAAGTGTACTATTTCATTTATTTCATCAGCAGTAACTGTACATTCATCAAGGACCATGTACATCTTTGAATCACCTCTTCTTTAAACTTTTTGTGTATTTAACAGTTATTATTTTTACAATTTTGCATCTCTTACCCTCTTCTAATATTGTGGCAATATTTCATCACATCATCAACTAGGGAACTAAGTATTCTCTTGTAAGATAATTTATCAAGAACTTTCAGACAGTCTGAGTAGTGGAAAACCCTATTATCCATTTATTCTCTCTTTTAAGTTTTCAAAGAGATCTGTTTAAACTGTTCAAAGAACAGGCTAATGATTTGTAAGACGTTTCTAAGCTGCTTCTTGTTTTCTCCCTGATAGTATGATGTAAAATTCTGTCTAGCAATTTCTTCACTTTTTTTTTTTCCTTGTACTGAATTGAGCTTATTTATCTACAGAAGCCTGAACCCAAGGAATTCTTTTGGTGAAGAAAAAATGTGTGTTATGAGGACCAGAACTCAAATAAATGTCATCTGCTTGTGAAATTGTCTCTCTTCTCAGTGTTACTTCCACTGGGCAGTCCTCTGTAGTTGGAAGAATAAGTCTTAAAAAAATGGCTAAAATTTAGCTTGTCTTAGGTACCTGGAGTTGCGCAACTCAACTTTACAAGTATTAATCTACATGCCCTGATGCCTGTTGAAATCCTCCTTCTCAAGATATGGCCACAAGATGGACATACATTATTTGGGAAAGTGTAGCAATAACGAAAGAATACTTCAGAACTGAACTGAAGTATTAGGGCATTAAATGCACGTTGGGGTTTTACTATTCAAATAGGTTGGCCAAAGGTCAGCAGCTTTCTCCAGGCATCAAGCAAGGCACGCTTCCTCCCGTGCTTCAGAGACTTACCAGAGAAATGCATCTAAACCACTTCTACTTCAGGGAGTTTCTTACATCACAGCAGGGAAATAATAAAGTTTTAAAGGCTTAGACAAATGAATAACAGTAATTTTGTGAATTTCAGTGGCATTTAGCAGATTAGCACATGTAGAGGAAGTTGCTTAAAAGTCTCTGAGCACCAAGCCAAATGATTTATTGAAAATGACATTTTCAAACCAAATATGGCAGGTCTGAAGTGATCACCATGCTAAAGAAAATGATACGCTCATAAATGGTGATATGGCATTATGCATACTTTTTGGATTACCAAAGCATTGGCTTCGTCGTATGCATAGGCTAGTTAACCTCTTTTCCTAGAAATGAAGGTCCTAGTCCAATTCTAATTTGGACCCACTTTGCAGCCTTTGTGCCACTGTTTTATATTCACATGTGTTTCGATGTTTTGAACCTCAGAATTTAGGGCCTTATCTCCCCTTTCATACCTCTACTGAATTATTGTTGGTTTGTGCCTTGGAATTTGCTTTAGAATTCTCCTGATCCCCCCCTCCTATTTCTCCTAGTACTGCATTAAGGTTGACTTTTAGTGTTCAAAAGCGTAATGTGCTCCCAGTGTCAAAAGGGCTTAAGCTCAAAACCTATATTAATCTTCTGGGTTTTTTTGTGGAAGTGTCTGTTTTTTATACAAATGTAAAATTTCTGTACAGCATAAAAATACAGCATGTAATGCATCAGAAAGAATATACAAACATATAATATAGGACATTATACAGTAAAACGTAATGTCTGTTACTGGTAACTTGCCAGTAATAAAAATCTCTTTATTATCTCTAAAATGTAATTGCATTATGAATATTCTGTCCTAATTCCTTTTTTAATGTTGTCAAAACCCAATACTTCACATATGGCTTTTGTAGACTTGCCCCTGTGAGATATGAACATTGCTATGAAATTGGATAGTAGATTTTTTTTGAAGTGTGGTATTTCATTTTGTGTGTGTCCCAAAGGAGTATTTTGGTTTGAAGAGAAGTATTTTTGAAATACATTTGTCGATTTCTATAAAACCAGAAGATGGCAGCAAGTGTTGACTAGAATTTTGTACCACTAAACCACATCACACCTTCAGAGCAATCATTTGCTCTGAATGTGGTGTGTAACAGAGAAGAGCTGATTTACATTTGCATCAGTACCATTATTCTTGCAGGGAAATAAGAGGGCCACTGAAAAGACTGATGCTGTGAGGAGCGGTCAGTGTGCATTCCCTGATAATACAAAACCACATGTATAATGATGTTTGTTCTGTGTACTGCAAGCTCTGAAGCTTTCTGAAGCACGTGGTTGGAAGGTAGACAATAATTCAGAGCAGGAATATCAACAGTTGAAACTATTCATAGGGACAGAAGATACTTTATAAGTTGATTTCAGGGTAGTTCAAAATGAGGGTGGCGTTTCCAAGGAGGCTAGTGGGAACACGTAAGACAGAGGTCTAGTTCTCAGTGTATCCACCTGTTTCTAGTTCTGGAGGGTGGGTGGGAACCCAGTGCAGGACTTGAGCAATGAACAAGCAAGTAGACAGGCTTAATGCCTTGTTTCTGGGTTTTTATTTGAGCAGTGTGGAAAGGAGGGAATAAAGGGAGATTATACCCTCTGCATATTTTAATTAGAATAGCACATGTGCCTACAGAAACGGAATAAAATAATTTAAAATCCTTTCTGGAAATCACATACTGGGCCACACACTGAAATGAGCTTTGAGTAGATAGCTCAGCGATCTTGCTGAAGCTAAACAGAGAAAAATCATATAAATTACAGTCGGTTGGAGAGAAACTGTGAGAGATATAAAGAATCTCACACATCATTAAATAATAATTTTGTGATACCAGCATACTTTGAAGAGTTTAAATTTAAAGAACTGTAGTTATTTTGATGGAAGGTTTAAGCATCATCAAAAGTGATCTGGAAGTCACTCGTTATTTTGAAAGCCTTCTGTATATTTTGCTTCATCTGGGCTTTTACAAGCCTTAAGGATCTTTATTTATTTAGTTTCGCCTCAGACGAACCATGCCATAACTTTGATTATCCTCATTGTCTTGATTTGCTTTTTCCACTTTATCTGTTCAAGGTGCAGGTGAGCCATGAGTTCTATACAGTGGTATATCAATGCTTATTCAGTGACATAATTATGTTGTCTGGAATTCTTTTCCTATTAAATCATAACATTTGACTTCGCTTATTTGTAGCTGATGATAGTCCAACAGTCATATAGTGAGGGACGGAAAAGAAAGAAAAATATGACAGTTTAGCTGATAATGACTTTTTGTGTGTGTGTGTTGCAACAGCATGTTCAGGAATCTTCTTCATTACCTTCTAAACAGAACAGCTGTGAAGCTTTTTTTCTCCTCTGTCCAACAGGAAGAGTAGTGGGGAAAAAACTGAACAAAACTTGTGAATTCCAAGGTGAAGTAAGGGGCTGTACTAAATTTCCAGGAATCAAAAGAAAAAAAGACCAGATTTTTTTGATTGCTTTTTGTAAGAAAGATTCTGTGTTGCACTGATCAGGGGAATGTTTGTGAGAATATTATTGAGAGACCCGAATGCCATCCAGCCAGTAGGGGGCTGGAGCACCTCCCCTATGAGTACAGGCCGAGAGAACTGGGGTTGTTCAGCCTGGAGAA
>VZTO01009905.1:20946-37835 GCA_013400615.1 Syrrhaptes paradoxus
GTGTTCAAGGCCAGGCTGGATGAGGCTTTGAGCAACCTGGTCTAGTGGAAGGTGTCCCTGCCCATGGCAGGAGGGTTGGAACTAAATGATCGCTAAGGTCCTTTCCAACCCAAACCATTCTATGATTCTATGATTCTAAGAACAGAATACAAAACCAGTGCTTCAAAAAGTGCAAATGTCCAAGTGTCTTAAATGAAACCATCGCCCATCAGTACTATAAGATTAAACAGTGAAGAAAACTGATTTTTATACTGTCCTGATCCAAAGTCGGGGAGGTTTCAGTATGATCCCAGGAGCAAGATTAAGACCAAACAAGGTCAGATGCCATATACCTGAACCAACTTTATTATTAACAAAAATAAAACATAAAAGCCATAGGAAGGCATGAAATAAAAGGTAGAAATTAAGCAAGAAGTTGAGATAGAGAGGCAAGGAACAGTTACCGCCCAGGTTCCCACAGCTCTCCAATTGTCCACAGGCCTTGGACGGTGAACACATGCACACTCACACACATATGTTCATTCACACTTTGACTCATGTGCATGCACGTGTGTACACACACACATGCTCTCTCTTGCTCTCTCTCTCTCTTCACATGCAATTTCCTGTGGGCTTTTATAGGTGGTGCTGGAGAAAGTCCATTGGGCCAAGGGTTTCCATGGCAGCGGTACATCCAACATGTTCAACATGTCTTCCTCATCCCCCTCTCGCGCATGCCCATGCTGCCCTCGTCGGGTACAAGTGCATGCTGCCTGCTCCCTTGTGGGGCACTCCACATGTCCTATAACTGGTGGCAGTCGTAGCGGCTCAGATACCACGCCCCACAGGGAGGCAAGACTGTTTGCACCACACCAAACCGGTTTCACCTTGCACCACGCAACATCAGTGGTGAATCTTCTTGGTGTACAGTTCAGTTTCTGAGCAATCTTCAGGACAAATATCCCACAGTTCAGTCTCTCACATATACCTATGTCTCTACTGGTCATTGAATACTACTGGAAACTGGGTGTGCTTTATTTCAAAAATTAAATTTTATTCAGGAAGTCCCACAACCTTTTTAATTGATCCTGCAACATTCTACTCTCCTTGATGATTTAGAGAAAATTTAGATAGAAATCAGAGTTTAGACAAGAAGTAATTACGTATTTTTTTTCTGCTAGATCAGTTGATTCGTTTAATCAGATGATTCTCTGGTTCACTGAGTGATTGGTGAATTCCACAAGAAACTTCTCTAGTTTCCTAATATAAGTAGGACATAATAATGATTCTAAAATAAACCCATTACCCCAAATAAATGCACAGGTCTAAGAACATATTCTTCCCCAACATTTTATACACAGTGTAACTTACCCTCCAAATAAATCCACCTGGAGTCATAACTGGAAGAAATGTGAAAGAAGACAATTAGCACATTTAATCATCTGCTACTGCAGATAGGCATAATTTAGATGTCCTTTTTTCAAAATTAATTACACATTCTTCATTATTGAAGCAAAACGAGTGCTTCCTTCAAAACTAAGCATCTTAAAGAATAGAAAGGTGCATTTTCAAAAGTCTGTGGGTATTGTAAAATATAAATTAGTAATTAGTGCTTTGTTGGCTATTTCAACGTCTCTGGAGAGTGGAGCATGCTACTTACACCATGGTGGGTTCACAAAATGCACTCATTTACTTGAGATATTTTGTAGTGCTGTTCAATCAACGGGAGAAGCCAGAGTTGGTAATTGAGAATGAGTGTCAAGTAGTGTCAAGACTCCTCAGTTCATAAAGCTGATAACTCTGTGTGGTTGCATTTGTCTCTTTGCAGCTGATATGGTCTATTTACCAGTCTTTGACAGAAGAACATGTATTACTCAGCTACTGGCACAGCTACCCTTAGTCCTGTGGTATTTGTTTGTGAGGATGAGCTACACTGCAAAATTATAGAAATTAAAAAATAAAATTAGCCCTGATTTTGAAGGCATATTGCCTCTAACAGAAAAAACTCACATAAAAATGCAAATCAGTGAAGCATGAGAACATCTGGAGTGGTTTCTTGACTATATGAGAGACGAATTCTCATGTCTAGTAATCTTTCATAGTTTTTGTCTCTTCTATTTTTGGTTTAACTTATCTATCATTACTATTAGTACTTTCTTACATAGTCTTTCCTAATCCCATTCAAATTAATTTCTTAGTATGCAGTGGAATGTAAATGCTCTTGAGATTAATTCTCTGTTGTAATATCACAATTTCTTGCTGGATTTCTTAATCAGTAGGGGGATAATGATATAAACCAATACACCACAGCTCTGTATTATTCTGTTATTCAAAGACATCTACACAGTAAACTGGCTTTACCACAGCCTGACAAAACTAAACTTTTGAAAATAATTTTTTAAAATGTTTTAAGATGTTGATGTTCCATTAAATGTATGTGTGTCAATCAGATTGAAATAAATTTATCATCTCTAGCAGCACTATTAGAAAAAACGCTAAAATATTTGTGTCTTCACATAGCCTAAAGAAGTGCCAAAAACTTAGAGAAGAACCCTTTTGGCCAGTATTGAAACTCTTCTGTATTTTCTTGATACTGAATTTATCTCAGCAAGGAGGTAGACTTTAAAAAATGTTACTGTTGTATATACACTCACATTTTTTAGCTTCTTCTTTTTCCCAGCGTGCCAAATGCGAGAGAAAATCTCAGTTTTGCAGGCCAAATGTGTTTGAAAGCCTGGCCTTATTTTTGTCAGCTCTTTAGCAACATACATTTTTCGTTTAAGATACATTTCTGTCACCCACATCTCGGCAAATCTGTTTTGTAAGCCAGCAGACAATTACACTTACTGTACCAAAATTCATGTCCTCACACATGGACTTCCTTCCTCAGCTACAGGCTGCCCAAGATCTGCAATATTTCTGCTTTTTTCCTCCACTGTCTTTGTCTCTTCTTCAAGTATCTTTATTTATCTTGTTGAGGCTCTTTTCTCCTGTTATGCTATTACATATTCAAGGGTTGAAAAGCAGGAATGGAGTTATCCTCTGTAAGTCTATTCATTTATCTGCAGCTTTGGTCTGGGTGTTTCCTTATGGGGAGGTGGATGCAATACCAGTGCACAGCGTACAAACTGCAGTAGCTGGTCTTCAGATAGATGTGAAACAGAGTTAACAGCAATGTTTTGACTCTTGCTTTTCAAAGCAGAATTCATTTGGCCATTTAATTTTGTTCCTTTGCATGTATTTTTAGAAAGGAAACAGAAGTGGAAGGTCCAACTGTTACTTTCATAGGAGGGTTGTGGTGCAGTTAAAATACTGAATGACTCCATGAGAGAAGTTATGCTAATAAGAAATTCTTAATGAAAAAGGATGACAGCCTGTTTCCTTGCAAATTCCTTCTATTTCACAACACTCTTATTTTTCAGAGTTGTCAGTACTGTTATCCCACCACTTGTTATTAGAGGTTTAGTGGTTGTTTAATTGTAAAAAATGGACAGGATTAAATAACTGGCATTTGCATGGTCCCTCAGCTACCTTTATTAGCTCTTCTGTGGAGTTATTTTTTACCCCCAATCTGTGTTTGCATGCATTCTTGGCAGTTCCCCCAGTCACTTTACTTACAAAAGAACTTTATTTTGTTCTATGTTCAGTTAAAACCTCTAGTTAACCAGCTTTGCACTAATTGGTGCTGAAATACATTCACTGACATGCCCTTTAGACATGTATTCTTCCCCAGTGGTGAAACATTACAAATTAGTATGCAATGATAAGCATGTAATACATTTAAGTGGATATATAAAGATATTTATTACTCTTTCAGTTTTCTAAAGTTTCATAATTTGTGTGTGTAGATTAGAAAAAAAAGTATATATTTTACTTGAGTATATGGTCTTCCATGTGACATACATTTAAATACAGCTATTTGGCTTTGAGAGTTTATGTAATCTCTGCTGCTTTTATGTCCTTATCAAACCATATCACCAAGAGTCAAATTACAGCTTGTCTGGCAATAAATAGAACAGTCAGACATGACAGTGTGGAGAGACTTGCTCATTGTCTGACACAAATCTTGCCTTCTTAAGCTCTGTGACAAATATACACATTAAAAACAAACATGAATTTTACTTTTCTTTTTTTCCCCTGATATAACTTTACACTGATAAATGCATGGAATAGTGTGTATTTACTTTGTAAGTATTTTAGCATGAGTTTCCTCTATCTGGATTCTAGCTGTTTCAAATACAATAATGGATTTTGTTGCATCTCCAGTAAAAAACAACCTCTGGAAATCCTGGAACTTCATGTTCAGAACACCTTCCAAATTAGTTTGTTTGGAATTCAGATTTACTTAAATCCATTTTTCCTAGGATAAAAATAAAGATTTTTTTTCATAAATTCAAAACGTGTACTGCGTCTTCTAGCCTGAAAATAATGACAATCCTCTACCTTCCTTCCCATGGCAAGAGTTCATTTAGCAGACATAACTTACATAAATTACTGCCGACATTGACAGGAATTACTGCCCACAATTGTCAGGAAGCTTTTTAGGAACTGCAGGAATGAGAAAAACAGTATGTGGAGGGTTAATCTTGGCTGGACTCCAGGTGCCCACCAAGCTGCTCTGCTGGACAGGGGAGAGAAAATACAACAAAAGGCTCATGGGTCGAGATAAGGCCAAGGAGATCAGCTAGCAATTACCATAATGGGCAAAACATACTCGACTCCAGGAAATTAATTTAATTTATTGCCAATCAAAAGTCAGGCTAGGATAATGAGAAATAAAACCAATTTATAAAAAACCTTCCTCCCACCCCTCTGTTCTTCCTGGACTCAACTTCACTGACAATTTCTCTACCTCCTCCACCTGAGCCGCACAGGGGGACAGGGAAATGGGGGTTGTGGTCAGTTTATCACAGATTGTCTCTGCTGCTCATTCCTACTCGTTCTCTTCTCCTGTGCCACCGTGGGGTCCCTCTCACGAGAGACAGTCCTCCACAAACTTCTCCAATGTGAGTGTGGTGGGTTGACCTTGGCTGGATGCCATGTGCCTGCCAAGCCAGTCTGTTGCTCCTCTTCTCAGCAGGATGAGATGGGGAGAAAAGAAGACAGAAAAATACTCATGGGTCAAGATAAAGGCAGTTTAATAAAGCAAAAGCAAAATCCGCGTGTGGAGGCAAAGGAAAACAAAAAATTTATTCTCTAATTCCCATCAACAGGGGATGTTCAGACACTCCCCAGGAAGTAGAACTTCAGTGGGCATAGTGGTTGTTCTGGAAAACAAATCTCAGAATAATCCTCCCCCACCTCCTTTCTTTTAGCTTTTATTGCTGACTATGGCATCATATAGTATGGAATATCCCTTTGGTCAGTTTGGGTCAGCTGTCCTGGCTATGTCCCCTCCCAAGATCCCGTCCACTCCCAGCTTACTGGTTGGGGGGGGGGGGGGGGGGAGGGCAGCGTTGGAGAGACAGCCTTGATGGTCTGCAAGCACTGCTCAGCAGCAGCCAAAACACTGGTGTGTTTTCAACACCCTTCCAGCTACCGGTACAAAGCATGGCACCATGAGGGCTGCTACAGGGAAGACGAACTCCATCTCAGCCAGACCCAATACAGTGGGTCCTTCCCACAGGCTGCAGTTCCTCACAAACTGCTCCAGTGTGGGTCCCTTCCACAGGGTGCAGTCCTTCAGGCACAGACTGCTCCAGCATGAGTCCCCCACAGGGTCACAAGTCCTGCCAGGAACCTGCTCCAGTGCAGGCTTCCTACAGGGTCACAGCCTCCTTTGGGCATCCACCTGCTCTGGCGTGGGGTCCTCCCTGGGCTGCAGGTGGAGATCTGCTCCACTGTTACCCTCCATGGCTGCAGGGGCACAGCTGCCTCACCATGGGCTGCACCACAGGCTCCAGGGGAACTTCTGCTTCACAGCAGAGTTCAGAAGTGCATGAAGCACCCCTCCTTCACCCCCTCTTTATTCATTGAGCTTGATGTCTGCAGGGCTGTTTCTCTCACATATTCTCACTCCTCTCTTCCAGCCACTGTTGTGCAGCAGTTTTTTGCCTTCTTAAATGTACTTTATTTATTTATTTAAGAGGAACTACCACCATTGCTGATGGACTCAGCTTTGGCCAGTGTTTGGTCCATCTTGGAGATGGCTGGAGCTGACTCTATGGGACATAGGGGAAGCTTCTGGCAGCTTTTCACAGAAGCCACCCCTGTAGCCCCCTCCACCACTACCAAAACCTTGCCACACATACGCAATACACAATATTACAGATACCTGTGACATCCTTAGATTAAAATGTGTCCTGTTCATGCTTTGGGAATGGTATAATACGTAATTCTATGGAAGTTTAAGGACTCTTACGTATACATAAGTTTTAAATATATGGAAATAAAACCTTACTTGATCAAAGTTTTATTTCAGCATGTTGATATTTTGTTCATCTTTGTACATAAAATAAATCTTTATAAAATAAAATACTACATGTTTTGTAATTTTAAGACAATAATAATCATTTCACAAGTATATATACACATGTATATAACTCAAGGGTGCATCACATGACTTCGGAATTAACAGCTGTTATTCATACATGAAAGTGAACGTAACAATGCTTCAATGGAATCTTATCGTGCATATTAGCTAATTCCAAGTTGAACATTCACAGTACCATGCAAATAAGGCATTAGTCAACCGTGGCATTAGTGACATTAATCCACCCAAACAATTCAAGCAAGTTTCAACTTTTTATTACAAAGTGAGAGCCTGAGTCAAAACTGAAGAAGACTTCAGCTGTTCAAAGTTGTTTGAAGCCCATTGAGCATGAACCAGGCTGCTGAATAATGCAGACAAGTTAATGAACTGGAGATAAATGATCCCAAGCAGGCCCCTGCTGAGTGCCAGGAGAATATGTTTATACGGTAGATTTATTATCTTAACATTTTTTTACAGTGACCTCCAATTTAGAAAAAATACCTGAAATATTTATAATGTGTTGTTTTACTTGTATCTGCAAGATAACGTTCTTATTTATCTGGAGCAGCTGTGAGTAGTTGTCTGTTGAAGAAGTAGAATCAGTTTCCTAAATTATTCTTTCAGGTATGTAAAAGTAATTAAAACAGATTTTGAGTAGGAAAATCAGTCAAATCTGTTCTTGGACAAGCAGTTAAGACTGGCTGTTTGTCTTCAGGGCAGTAAACCAAGTAACTTCTGCAAAGGTGTTTTTTGAAGCTTACTCTGCTTTTTTAATAGAAAAACTTCACTTTATGAACAAAGTTACTGCTATTTGTTTCACATCTACACCTACTCTTCTGATAAAGAAATACAGGAAATTGTAAAGAGTTGCTTAATGCAGATCATAAGGACTTTCATACAGAATTAACAGGTGTTGCTATGCTTGAATGTTGTAAAGTACTAGTGTCACCAGCTGCATTAAGGCTCATTCATCAGAGGCTGTGCTGGGGCAGCAGCTCCTTTACTTCACTCTTCACAGGTACAAAGCAAGTAATACTCAGAAAGGCATTTTGGATTTGAATGCCAGTATATACCACACTCTTTTTCAAGGAACTCTTCTTCAGTTCCCAGAAAAACTTCATCCCAGTGGTTGAACTCTTGGCAAAAAAATTACAGTTAGGCCTTTTACTAGTTAATGGTTCATCAGCAAGAGAGCTGGTCTTGATGGTCTTCAACAGGTCCCAGAGATAAATTTTCTTCAAGTTCTGCTGTACACTGCAATCACATTTCTATGAACATATGGGATTAGCTCTAGGATTTTAGATTTATGGAGAAAATTTGGTGCAGGACATCTTATCTTTTAACAGTACAATTTAAATTGCACAGTTTTACAATTTCATCTCAAGTTATTCTTCCCTGGACTCAGACACAGTCCTGTAAACAAAGGACATATGCAAGCATCACAACACCATTTTTTTGCTATGGGGCATTTTTCTGCTGCAAGTTCAAAAAGCAGCAGAGGGTTGCCTTATTTCTTGGATGGTCTTTCAACTTCCAATGAAACTTGAGAGCCTTCCACAGTGAATAACTCCCTGGGTGGACACGGAGAGACCAGTGAATGTTGTTTACCTAAGCTTCAGTAAGGTATTTGACACTGCCTCATATAGCAACCTCAGAACCATGCTGACAAAGCATAGGTTAGTTAAGTGAATAGTGAGATGGATTGAAAACTGGGTGAGCAGACAGGCCCAAAGGGTTTTGATCACTAGTGGCTTATCTCAGGGGACAATACTGGGGCCAGTACTGTTTAACATGCCATCAATGACCTAGACACTGAGACATAGTGCATCCTCAGCAAGTTTAGAGATGACACAAAACTGGGAAGAAGGGCAGATACATCAGAAGGAGCTTGACATGCTAGAAAAACAGTCTGGGAAGAATTTCACGAGGTTCAAAAAGGGGGAATGCAAAGCTTTGCCCTTTAAGAGTAACAACTCCATGCACCAGTACACACTGGGAGCTGCTCAGCTGAAAAGCAGCTTCACAGAAAAGGACCTGTGGGTCCTGGTGGACAGTAAGTTGAACATATGTCAATGGACTTCAGAGCCACAACAGGCAGAGTGCTGCCCACAGATTGAGTAAAATATTCCTTCCTCTCTACTCAGAACTGGCAAGGTATATCCAGAGTGCTGGGTGCAGTGCTGGACTCCCCAGTAAAGGAACGATATAGACATCCTGGAATGAGTCCAGTGCAGGGCCACAAAGGTAATGAAGTAACTGGAGTGTCGTCTGTGTGAGGAGAGGCTGAGAGAGCTGGGACTGTCCAGCCTTGAGAAGAGAAGGCTCAGGGAGATCCTATCTGTGTGTGTAAACACCTGATGGGAGGGATTGAAGAAGAGGGAGCCAGAATCTTCTCACTAGTACCCACTGACAGGACAAAAGGCAATGGGCATCAACTGAAAACCATGAAATTTCATCTGGACACAGGAAAATATTTTTTATACTGTGAGGGTGACCAAACACTGGCAGAGATTGCCCTGAGAGACTGTGGAGTTTTCTTCTATGGACATTCTCAAATCCAACTGGACACAGTCCTGGGCAGCCTGCTCTAGATGACCCTTCTTGAGCAGAGGGTTGCACAAGATGATCTCAGGAAGTCCTTTCCTGCCTCAATGATTCTGTAATTCTGAGTGTCATGGGTTAAGCGGAGGAGAGTTAATTTTTTTTTCTTTCTTCCTTCTCTTCATAAATAGTTAGCAAGAAGCTATGTTTTGGATTCCTGCTCAGGAGAAAATTAATAGGAAAAGAACGTTTATAGTTATTGCTAGGATACTCTCAAGGACAAAATACATTCAGCCTCTCTCCTCTCCACAGACAAAGCGGGGGGGAAAAGACAGTCTGGCTTCTAGCTTGGGATTTGCTTTTAGGTCAAGATTGAGAAGCAGACTGACCAATTATTCCATCCCATGCACGTCATACCCAGTATATAGGTGAGAACCCTTCCGGGAGAGCTGGCTTTTTCACTTCCCTTGGGCTCCCTGCATTCGCTCTCCCAAGGCCTTGTTTTTCTTTCCCCCCCCACGGACGCCATTAGCTCTCGGCCCGGGACGCTTGTTATCTCCGTTCCGTGAGTTCTGGGATCCTCCCTCTCCAGGGGGATCATTAGCTTTTTTTTTTTCCCCTGCTTCGGTCAGCTCTCGGCCTGGGACGCTTGGGCTGTTATCTCCGTTCCGTGAGTGCCTCCGGGAGCGGTGCACCCCCCCTTCCCCTCTTTCCCCCCCCTTTTGGGGGAATCGTGAGTGCGGTTTCTGGGGATCATTAGCTGGCAACAGGCTGAGCCTTTTGGGGGGGGCAGTATCATTGTGTATCACCCATTCCCTCCCTCCTCCGGGGTCATTGGCCGGGAGTGGGCTGGGCCTTTGGTCATCAGGTGGGGAGGGGCAGAATCACTGTGTATCACATTGCATATTTGTATATAGTATTATTTCCAATATTATTGTAGTTTAGTTATTAAATTGTCCTTATCTCAACCCACGAGTCTTCTTTGCCATTTACCTCTTTAATTCTCTCCCCTATGATTGGGTGGGGGCGGGTGTGTGTGAGCGGGTGTGTGTGGTTTGGCCCCCAGCCAAGGGCCAATCCGCCACACTGAGTAATTTCCGGGAAACGCAGGAACAATATGCTTTTTCCTTGCTCATGTGCAGTGTGTGTGTGTGTGTCCTGCTATTGTTTTGGAAAACAGAAGCTCAACTACTAACTTCTCTGGGTAGTAGTGATATAGGTATTTATGTGGGTCTGGTTTGGTGGTGAGGAGGAGGGAACAGAAGAAGAAGAAGGAAAAGGAAATTGTACTTTTAGTTAATTTTTTATTTATTCTACACAAAGCCATCACCAGTTTTTATCAATATGACACACGTTTCTGTAAATTAATAGTGTTTAACAAGTTCACACGAACCTGTATGTACTGAACAATTAATATGTTTTAATATTGAAATGAGAAAGTGTTGTCTTATGCAGCACTAACATGTATTCATTAATAATCATGCATACAAACATATTAAGTCACTTAGAAGAGTAATTAGCAATTTTCAAGTCCTGGCAACCAGCAGGATTCAATTGGAAAATACCATTTGGCCTACTTGGCCTTAATAAAACTTTCAAAGAAGGGGCAGCATGTGCTTTTTAATCTGCTTCTCAATGGCTAGTAGTAAATAAATGAACATGAGGTTGGTGGGTATGACAAATTAATATGCACACTGACAACTTGCAAACACAGCACCGCTTAGGGAATTACTATATGAATATATACAAGCAATTATATGTTTTAAATTATTTATTTCATTTTCCAAATAATATACCACTGAAGTGGAAATTGATAAAAAAGAGAATACAAACACAATATTATATCAACTTTTTACTGAACTTATTAAGTGGAGGCCCTCTTAATGAGGAAATTAATGAATGAAGCAGTTCATTATGGCTAAGCATTCTTTGTGGTTGTTAAGAATTTGTCAGCATAGACCTGTCATAGTCAGTTTAATTATGATTAATATCTTATCTTGAATTCCATCTCCATTCGTATCTGAGAAACAAATGCAAACCCTATTACATGATCAAAGTTCATAAAATAGGGTGAGTTGCTGATGACCTTATATTTTATTCATCTTCACATTCATATTTATCAGTTTTTACAAGAACTAAAGTCAATCTTCCAGTATATTTTAAAAATTAAGTATATTTATTCATGGTATGTTAAATGACCTCTTGTTCTTAGAAGCAGGATCTCATGTTCAAGATGAAATATCTCAGCAGCTTTATTGCCTTTTTTCAAATGCAGTTGCCACTATTTACAGTAATTTGAGTAAGGAGAGTTACTATCTTAGTCTCTAAGATCTACTGTAAGACTCACTAGACTGTGTAATTTAAGCTTATTTTATTTCACCAAAGCTCTCATATGCATGAGTGCAAATTGTACTTCAGCAGTAATCAAGATTTAGTCTGTTAGTTGTATGTTTTTTTCCTGCATGTGTGTCTGTGAATTGATGTACAGGGAATATGTTTTAATTAGTTTGTGTTTCTAAGGGCCTGTCTGTCATCAATGGCCCATGATTCCCAGTATTTGACCCTATTTTGTGTCAGTTAAATCTTGTCCACACTAATAGTTCAGTCTGAAATAGTCCACACACTGTCTTTGGCTGTGATTTACTAGTTTCATTAATATTATTATTTTATTCTCTTATTTTCTTAACAAATTAACTAAAAAAATAATGTGGTCAGACTCTCCATCTGTAATTCCTCTTTCTTTTTTTTGAGTACCTTGGCTAATTTCAGCCAGGCCTCCACCTTTCCAGGGAACTAGAGACCTCAAAAGTACATTTTTTTTCAACATTGATGAAGACTGGTGAATGGAAATCGAGTGGAGATATGGGAGTAATGGACTTTAGAAAATATAGAATAAAATACGTAATGCTTTAGTGTTTCCAGTGCTCACACAAAATTTTGTTTTGTCTTACAGAATTTCAAAACAAATTATTTTGCCATTTCTAAAAAAGGGACCAGGGCTAGATATGATGTTTTGTCTCTATTAAGGAATTTAATATAACATTAGTTGGAGTACACATGATTCCCTTAAAAGTTTCTGAAAATGCCGATGTTGTCACATGATAGCATACTTTAAAAAAAGTATTTATTTTCATCCACTACACTAGTAGTATACCCCCTACATGAATCAGAGTTATATGGTAACAGCTTGGGCTTGTTAAACCTCATTCACATTATCTACAAAAGTTAGTCAGGAGTTAGGTAGATCTTCAAGAGGAGAAGAGGTGGTTGCTAAGTGAAGAAAGGAGATTTGCAGTGCAGAGGACTGAATTCCATACTATTATCTCTTCTGGAGCCTCTCAGATTACACTAGAGAAGACTAGGACAGCATCTTCATTCATGGCCATTCATCAAGGGTTCCTCAAATTTGAAATACTTAGGGAAAAGTTTGTTGGAATTCGAGTCAGCCAAGAACATGTGGGATGATTTGGAAATACTAAAATAAAAAAAAAATTCATCTAATTCTCATACATATTAACATAAGCCAACAGTAATATCAATATAAAAACACTGTCTTCTAGAGCACTTGAAAGACCCAGACTCCAACTGTAAGGGGAAGTAGGACTGGCAACTTAATTTTCCTGTAACTTCTTATCACTCTTAAATTGTTACCAAAGTGAAAATAATGAAGGTTACTATCCCATCATTCTCTTTAACCAGATCAACCTTTTGATGTTGGTATTTGAGAAAAAGGACTTAACTCATCTAACTGAAAACTACTTTGCCTGATTTTACCTATGTCAGGAGAATCTTTTTCAGTCACAAGCATTTACACTGCACTTCGTGGTTTTTATGTGTTCTTTGACATCAAAATATGGTGAGTTCAGTTCAACTTGAACCAACTGTGTGTGACTCAAAAGAAAAAAAAAAAAACACCAAAACCCAGAATCTTGTGAAATCCAGCAAATCATTTTCTTGTGCATTTCTTTCCGTAAGAGTGGAGAATTTTTATTTTCCTGACCATATGAAGACCATTTCATTTCCCTTCAAATCTCTAGTATAACCAGAGACAAGTGTACCTCATCAGTGTATAAGTCTGTGAAATCAAAATAAATAGTCTGTGTGAGTGAAAGATTTGAAAGACCACATTTTAATTATGATTTACCATAGGTATTTAGGGTCATGCATTTAAGAGCATGTGATGTACTTAAAAGTTATGTCTTTCAGCAGTCTCCACTACTGACTTCATGAGTCTGCCCTTTTGAAAAGCACCCTCTATCATATTTATGGTGTTGTCTTACTTAAAGTGGGTACTAATCTAAGTCTACTGAAAGCTTGATTGTACTCCTATCACTGTCACAGCAGTGAATCCCATGGGGGCACCGTGGGTTTGAGCAATGATTTCTGTGCTGTGTTCATGACTTTGTAACTCGTCTCTGGGTCATATCTAAATCTTGTCATTCTCTCTCCCTTCATTTTCGCAAGGTACACTTTTTCTACAGCTGTCTCTCTTTCTTTCCTCTCATTCATATTGACTATCACAAGATCATCCTCCTACTTTATCTTCTTTAGTTTCTGCATAACATTGTTGCTAACCTCTGCTTAAAGAAGTTTAAAATCTCATCTTAAATTCTCTGGGCTTGCTTACCACTCAGCATATCAAATCTCAAACCGCTCTTTGCTTGCTCTTGTTCTGTGTTACTCCCATTTGGTCTCACTCTGCTGGTGCTCCCAAGCACTTCTATTCATAAGATTTTGATATAACAATTCTTAGTCACCAAGGTGTCTCCGTGAATGCATGATTCAAGCTCCCTGTTACAGCTTGTGAAAATACAACCTTAGCCATGTTCCGCTTACCTCTAAAATTCACATATGCTATTTGGTTTATAGTGACTTTTAATAAAGTTTAATTTTACATTTTATATAATTACATATATTCTTTTTTTTTGTATAAATTATATGCTATTTGTCTATTATTATTCCCCTTATGATCTCTGTCTGTAGGTAACAGGCTCTTCAGATCAAGGCTATCTCAGGTACCCAGTTGGCATTATTCACGCTATTGTTGAAATAATTTTTATAACAAAGTAAATTAACTATCTAATTACACCACCACCACTCTACTTTTATGGAAATAGGAAAAACATTATGCTAACAAGCATTTTCAAAAGGTAGACATAATTAGGGCAAGCACCTTTTTTCTGTTTGTTTATTTATGTAAAATCTCTTCTTTATAATAACTTGTATTTAAAAAAGCCTCTCTAATGTTAGTCATGGGCAGTTCAAAAAATAGACAGGCCTAAAGGTGACTGCAAGTTAGAAAGAAATAATTTCCTGGGATCAGATTCTCCCTTGCTGACATTTACTGTAGCCACTTATATTTGTGCAAGCCAAGCATGAGCCAGCACCTAAGTAAAGCTCTGTAGTCATTTTCGTTGATGTCCATTTGTGCCATATTTTGTCCTGGAATTTAAAGCTTTAAAAGGTTGTGAATCAACACCCTGAAAAGTCTAGATTACCCTCGGTGATCTATTACTAACCTGATTATATCAACTGTGTTTTCATTCTGAATTCCCTTTCTGTGTAACTGGATAGAAGAACAGAGATCACTGAGTCTGTAAGGAGGCTCTACAGCTACAGCTGCATAAGCAGGAGTTATTGCATTGGCAGAGCTATTGGAATTGACAATTCCTGTATGCTTCGTAGGTATACTGATACTTGGATATAGATGATTTTTTGTCTCATAAATAAATAGTAAACAGTGAGAATTATAAACATGGCTGGATAACTGCAGCCTAAATCTTCAAGTCCTCAGTCAAATAGGACCACTGCTTGCCTGCTCAGTATGTACTGGGATTATGAATTAATCTCTGCATTGCTCTGGTTTTAGCATCTCTTTATTGACTTCTATGTACACTGAAAGAGAAGGAGCAGGGAACTCAGTATAAAAAAATATAAGTAATTCACTATTATTTAAATACACACAGGTAGGAATAGTTTAACTGAAGAATGTGTGTGCCTGGGCCAGGTAGCAGAATCCGGACCCAGCATCCACACAGAAAACAGTTGCTTCAAAATGGGATATGTCAATGTCGCTTCAGCGAGATGCCTAACAAAGCCACCGATGACTGAATGTTAAACTCCATTCCTCTATTTTGTGGCTGGAGATGATCTGTGTCCTGGTCTAGAGCAACTCTGTGACGTAACATTCAGTCAGGCTTCATGAGACCTGGTTCAACTCCTGTGTAAGGCAAGTGAATTTTACCATCTTCCTGGAGCAGGCTGTTGATCAGATGTCCAAGGCCACGTACAGCAGTAAGATGTTCCTTGGACAGCTAAAATTCTGTTGGCTAGGAATTAGACAAGTCAGATGCAGGGACACAGCAGACTGATTAGTACTTTTTATTATTATGTGCATAGAGACTGAAGCCCAAAACCTTTTCCCCACTTGGCAAAAGATTCGCAAACTTGTATTGTTAACATCTCCTAGCAGCCAGGGAATGTGACAGAAACAGACGACCTTGTTGAGACAAAGAAAAAAGTGACAGATTTACCCATTAAGTGGAAAAGGAGGCACTAGCCATTCCCAGTTATGCTCCTCTGCTCAGAAGAAAAATCAGCAGCTGGACAGCTTTCTGAATCCTCTCTCCCATTCCCTGGGCTGCCACCCCATGTGTGACAGAAACCAACCTCTAGGCCACTCTGAAGTGCTAGTCACTAGCAATACAGGTATTGTAGTGGCAGTACCTGCAGAATATTTAGCTTCTCTGGTTGATTAAATTCTCTCGTGAAATCACATATACTATAAATTACAATTAAATAAACTGTATGTCTATATACAATATTTATATTATTTTCATATCAAGATGTTCATATCAAGGTGATTGCTGACAGCCAACATGGCTTCACCAAGGGCAAATCATGCCTGACAAATTTAGTGGCCTTCTATGACAGGACCACAGCATTGGTGGGTGTTATGGGTTGTCTGGTGACAAGGAAGGGGTTAAGGTGATGGCTCCGTTTCTTCAAATTACTCTTAAAGAGTCACTCCCAGCCCCCCCCTCCAAGCCTTTGATAACAGGGGGGTGGGGGAAGGGACACCATGCTTAGCCTTTTGTAAGAAACTGCTTGGAAGGCAGGGTCCTGCTCAGGACGGACCCACCCCAAGCCAGGCTCCAAACCAGGATCAGCCAATCAGCACCTCTGGGAATAACATATTTAGGAAGGAACATAGAACAATAGGGTTGGCACAGCGTGGCACTCAGAAGAGAGCATGGCTGATCTGGTCTGTCCAGTCGCCTGCTGGGCTTCTGTGAACGATCAGCTGTAGCCCAGCCCCCGCCATGGCTCTCCAGGGAGCCCTTCTTCCTGGGAGCCGATGAAGACCTCTGATGGCGGAAAAGAGGGGTACTGGAAGAGACAGCCACGCAGGTACTGAGTCGGCTCATGGAAGAGAACGCTCTCAGCATTTTCCCCTGCCACGTGGTGAATAGAAGAATCAGCTGTGGAGGACCCTACACTGGACACTAAAACTAGAAGCCCTAACCGGAGTTGGGGGAGTCGCTGGGGGACTGAAGCCCTGTTGGAACATGGCAGCTGAGAGAGGCTGTGAGGAAGAAAAGAGAAGCTTGAACTGATTGCACCCCCCACATTTTTCCCCCCCATGTGCCACTGAGGGGGGAAGAAGATAAGGAACAAAGCCTTTGGGCTTTGGGATGAAGGGAGGGGTGGGGGAGAAGTGCCTTTGTGTAAGATGTGGTTTCTCTCTTGCAATATCCTGCTTCTTGTTGTAAATAGTTAATAAATTCAATTGTTTTGCTGTTCTTTACGAGTCGTGTTGGTCTCTTGCCCGTGACCCTAAGTGGTGAGTGAAACCCTCCCAGTTCCCTGCCTCAGCCCACCAGGTGTTTAGAAAAAC